>JAOTQH010000026.1:1683485-1709221 GCA_025631255.1 Cornus kousa
TGCAAAAAAAATAAAATAAAATTTACAATGATTTTATATTATTTTAAAATTTTAATTTTACATTTCTAGTTTGGCCCGACCAATTAAAAATTCCTGGGCCCATCCCTGTTTGTATGCATATGGCATTGGCAGGCACAGTGGTGGAGTTTGATTTTTTTTTTTTTAAGGGTCATTTTGGTCAAATAAAAGGACCAATAAAGATTAATATTGTACTTTAATAATTTAAATGGGTCAATTAAAAAATTAAAGAGCAATTAGGTACTCTTATCATGGTTGGATATTGTTCAAGTTTGCAAACTTGAAGGAGCAATTAGATCACATTCTCCCTAATTTGCACACCTTAGGGGTGTGAGTGCAAATTACCATTTATTCTATATTTTAACATAATTTCAACACAAAACAGATGGGTTGAAACACAATTTAAGTTGCTTGAATGAATGTCAGAGTTAAATATATCTCAACTCTCATAGTTTATGATGAAAATGTCAAAATTAAATATGTTTCAACTTTCGTAGTTAATAATAAAAATTTAAATCTCCACTTTGAAGAGAACTTGGTAAAATATCTTGAACGCACAAAATACTTGAGAAGACGATAGCAATCATTTCGTGTACACTTTTTCCTCTCAACCCTCCCCATACATGAAATTTCTTATGACATCTATCTAGACAACTGTTGAATAAGATGATGAGACTCATCTGATTAATAATTCAAAAGCTGAGAAACCTTTAAATATTATAAAATTTTCTGTGTATAGATCGGAATTGGAAGTCATAGTCTCACAGATGGATAGCCAGAAAGGAAACTTGAGGATTTAGGTCCATGAATATTGTCATATACAGTCATACATTTTCAAAATATATATAGGAAATGTATTTGCCCACTAGACATTTATCAGCTAGATCAAGCTCTCACAGTAGGCAACAGGAGGTTGGACTTTCTTAGTGGGCCTGTCCTTCAACTAACCCAACCAAATGTGAGCTTACCTCTGAAACCACTTGGGATTATCTGAACTTAAAAATGGAGAGTAATTTGAATAAATGACCTTAAATCTTTTGTATAATTACCCCTAATCGAACCGTTTGGGAATTGCGGATCACACTTACTGTTATTTCTCCACTATGATACTTATTTACATATTAATGATGAAAATGATGGGATAGATTAATATTATTGACTGATGTATTCATCGTTAATTTAAAAAATTTGAGGGAGAAAAAAAAAATCTACTTGTATTTTTAGAAGACACTAGTAGTGACTAAGAGTGCTTATTAGACCACTAATGACAATTGCAGACACACAAAAACACACACACAAAATTGATTCTCAGTTGTAGCATTACTGTTTAAATAATGTGACATTTTGGTTGCGTAGAATAAAATAAGAGGGCAAATTGTTTACGAGTCCCCAATAGGCAAGTGGATGAGCATGGTATAAATGCAACTTCGTGTTGCAGATTTGACTCAAGCAGCAGCCTGCAGCAGCGGTATTAGTGTCATTTTGCAGACTGAACACAACCACTTTCTTTGAGTTTCCAATGTCGCTTATAAATGACGAAGACAGGTTTACAGTATTATATTGGCATTTCACTTTTTTATATATAACTGCACTTCATTTGATATGATTTTTTTTTTTTTTAATTAGAAAACTGATATAATTATCCTCCAACGTAAAAGTGCAAGAGTCCAGAGGCTTTTGAATGAAAAACACTGTTCCATTTCCTTTTCCGGATTTTTTTTTTTTTTTTTTTTGAAGTGCATATGTTGAAAAATAAAAAATTCATACACGAATTTAAAAGCTATTTTTTCACTTTATAAAAAAAATACCACAACATTACTGCCCTTGATAATAACATTATTATTTTTTTATTATTTTATTTTTTTTACATACTTAATTACGAGCAATGTTTGCCTTAGGCCGTAACTTTCTTCTTACGATGAGGTGTCCCAATAAAATATGAACTGATGTTTAAATTTAAAAAAATAAAAATAAAATGATGACTATAGGCAATAAAAACTTCAAAAAATATCCATAAACTATTCAATTGGCTCCTCCTAAAACGGAAAGTCTACATATAGCATCGTTCCAAATTCCAACTCAATGTCATGGATTTGGAGTTGAACCCATTGCCGGAGCTATAAAACAACACCACCGAAAATGAACACGAGCGATAAATTAGCCCCCCACCATCATTGTCCATAAAGGACGACATCGATGTGGAGGAGTACAGACTCGAAGGCTATCAGCGGTGGAATAGTAAATTACTTGTCCTAGAATGAAGACGTCGCCATTGATCAATTCAACTTACAACTCAAATGGTCCAATTTACTAAACTGAAAAATATTGTTTGATTTTAGATTCAAAATACAAAAATAATATATATCGCTGCATGAGAGAAAAAGAGCAAAATTAGTTTCTATTCCCTCTAGTCATTATTTTTTTTTTTCTTCTAAAATTTTAACACTTGTTAATGTTTTATTAGACCATCTCATCTTCCTTCTTATGCTGCGGCAAGCATGGTTCATTATATGGCATTATTGTCACCATATTGCCTTACCCAAAAAATATATATATATATATATATATATATATAATTAAGGACATTACTGTTACATGATTAAAAAATAAGTTAAAAAAAAATAATAATAAATAAATGAAAAAGACACAGACCATAAATGCGAACGTAATTTATACCAATACAATCTTTTTTCTGCCAAGTATACCAACAAAATCTGTTATCCAGAAAGGACCAATACTGATTATACACTTCTCTAAATGCAAAACAGTTCAGAGAAAACCAGCCTCCATCACTTTTACTTGTGATCCATTAATTGTGGCTTGCATGATGAACGGTCAAGATTGTATGGGTAGCTATCAATATTATCCGCCCATGGGCCCTTCTGGGCCTCCCCAACAATGGGCCTAATACACTCCCAAACCAAACTATTGCACTTGGGCCCACTCCCCATCCCAAGCTGCCACACCTTGTCACCTTTCTTCACTCTCTCCTTAGCCTCCATGTATGCCAACTCATACCACAGTGAAGAAGAAGACTGGTTCCCAAACCTGTGCAGTGTCATCAAAGCAGCCTCCATGTCTCTCTCTCCAAGCTTCAACCCTTTCCCGATCTCTCTGATCACCGGCTTCCCGGAAACCGGCAAGCAAAAATGCTGTATCACTGACCTAAAATCCGGCACATAAATCTCCACAGACTTGTCAATAAATTTCTTCCGAACTATGGATACCCCATATCGAAACATCTCCAAAAATGGCAACATCGATGAGCCGAGGATGGAGATGTTGGACCGGAGAGTTTCTCCGGCCACCAGCAATAAGTCCCTCCTTAGGGTTACACCAGTCAACCCATTGAAGTCCTCTTCACGAATGGCCGAGTTATAACCCTTGTCATCAAAAGCTCTTTGGGTTCTTAGGGTCCTAAACAACCTGTACTTTGATGATCTTTTCACTTCATTTTTGTTACTAAGCAATATAGCTGCACTGCCCATACGAAAAAGACAGTTAAGGAGCAGCATAGGCTTTTCTTTTCCTGAATACCAACCAGTGGATAAGATCTCAGTGCTGAGAACAACAGCATAAGAATTTTTATGAGTTTTTAGCATGTTTTGAGCCATATCAATGCCAAGTGCACTAGCACTACACCCCATACCAGTGAGATTGAAGCTCATAATGTCATCTCTCATTGAATATCTGTTAACAATCATGGAAGAAAGGGAAGGGATAGGGCAAAAGCCACTGCAATTAACAATGAGGATGTCGATGTCGCGAGGCGAGATGTTGGTTTTTGATAATAGGTCTTCGAAGACAGGGAAGAGGACCATGTGGGATTCTTGGATGGCTTCTTGGTGGTGTGATCTTGGTGGGATGTAGTGTAACGCGGGAGGGAGATAGGTCTCTTCGCTTTGTCCCGAGGAAGTGAGGACTTTGGCAATGAAGTTTACGCTTTCTTCGTCCAAGAAATCGAACATGCGAGTATGTTCTATGAAGGTTGAGAATGGGACTCTGCAGAAGTTTGGTGGCTTGAAACATGAGAAGTCCACGAGGTATACAGGTGGGTGTTTTGTGAGGTAAGATTGCAATATGTAGAAGAGTAGGAAACAAGAGAGTAAGAGTGTGTGAAACATGGGTTTTTGTTTTTGTATGATGAAGATGGTTTCTATGGAGAGAACAAGCAGGAGAGAAGAGAGTCTCAGGAACTCCAAGAGGGTCGAGTGAATGTGCTTTGATAGGAGTGTTGTGGTGGTGGTGGTGGTGCTGATCAGAGAGCCATCGTTGGGGTTGGAGAGAGGCTCCATACAGTCTGTGTTTGTGTGTGTGTGTGTGTGTGTGTGGGTGTGTGTGTGTGAGAGAGAGAGAGAGAGAGAGAGAGAGATAGGTGGTGGTGTTTGATTTTTGAAATGAAGTGGTGTTGGGGAGGGCTTTAATAGGTGGTATGGGGAAGGGTTAAAATGGACTAGCCCAAAGTTTTTCCTGTCACTTCAATTAAATGAAGGCTGTAAATGATGAGAGGACTTGTTAGTGATGAATGCAAATTAGGTTCAAGAAAACGGTTGGTTTCCAGTTGGCTGCTGTGGAGCAGCAACTAGAAACCGCTTTGTAGTTAAATTTTTTTTTTGACCAAATGTATGATTAATATAAGATATGTGGTCCAAACAAACCAATCACAATACATGCATGTGTGGGATCAATATTTTATTAGGCACATATACCAAACCTCAATGGGTCTGAGTAATGCTACAAACCAAACCAATCAGAATACGTGCATGTGTGGGACCAATTGACCAATTTATTTTGTCACATATCCTAAACCCTGATGGTTTAAGTGTGGCACTGTTATTCCAGTGCTTAAAGGGTCAGACCTTTAGTGCTGATTCTAGAATCTATATTCGAACTCTAACTGTCTAATCATTGCAAAAAAATAATAAAACTCTTGATGGTTTGGTCTGAGCAATGCCGGATTAGTGTTTTGTTGGGTTTGTGTCTTACAAAAATTCTTAGTCACTAATAGATAATAGAAGAAGGAATTTACAATGAAAAGGGAGAGTCAGAAGAAGGCTCTTAGACACGACCATAAATTAGACCTAAAATGCTAAAACACTAGCCAAATGAGTTATATCCTTTAGATGTGTATGGATCCTAGTTAAAACAGATAAATAAGTCATTGACTAAAGTTTTAGGTCTAACTTTTCGATTCAAATAAAGAATTGGATGTACTAAGCATTGTCTCTGCATACGTCCTAAATGTAAGCTATATCAGTCTTCTCTCGTTTCTTTAAGTATTTATGTAAAAGCATGCTAGATCAGTCGGCTACAATACCCAGTGGGAATTTGTATCATTTTCCATTGGTTTCAATCACATTTGTTGGTGGTTGAAATTTTTAAAGGTCTGAGAGTCAGACATGGAGGAATGGTGGGCTCTTATGGAAACAGCTGGCTGTCTCATTTTGGTTACAAGTGGTTTGAATTTGATGTGTTGACCTCGGCCTAAGATTAGAATATTGTTACGTGCCTCGTGACATGTTCTTAATTTGTAGACAGAAATATCATTCTTTATGAATAATTTACAGTACTCGACTTTACTTCCTGAATGCAAATTCTGACGCAGTGGCCTGACCAGTCTTCCATTGAAGATTCAATGCAAAAGTTTTTTTTGACTTTTTTTTTTTTTTGACACAAATGCAAAAGTATTTGAAAAGGCTAAAGAAAGCATCTGAATATGACGAATGAAAACTCATGGCCATGGTTAGACAACCAAATAAAACCTCCTTAGTTATGGTGATAACAAGTGCCGGATCAAGAAAATTATATGAGAGGGATGATCCTGAACAACAATAATATATAGTGAGGTATCATTTCGGTTGCTCTACTTAAGCTATGGTCAAAACATATAGCGGAAGAAAACTGTGAAGGGCCTTTTAAGTCCTAAAATATATCCAACTCAGGTGACGCAAATTGTCTTTTCTATATGGCGAAAAAGGTCACCTGAGTTTATTCATATTGAATTACTAGTCAGAAAGTCATAAAACATGGGAGTCTACTACGTTTATGAAATTCCATTGGTGCCTGCACTTCTCCTTGAATTTGGGATTGGAGATTCAGTACTCCCGAATCATAAGACGTTCTATTTTTATACTATTCAGTGCGTCTAATGCATCAACATCAATTTTTATCCTATTCGATATGCCTAATGCATCAGCATCATGCACCAGACTCATCTGAGTAACGAACCCGCCCGGAACACCAAATATCTATACCTTTTCTCGCCCTATGTTTTGTATTGAAAGGACTACATGAAATTGATGACATGCAAATCTATATAAATAGCACTACCATGATTTGGTGATTCATAAATTCTCCAACCGACCTCATCAAGTTTCTGACATGCATATCTATATATTATCCAAGCCTCACCAAATGAGAGTAAATATTAGGTCTTGCCATTAGTATTTACCCATCCAATTAATATAACTTTATCTCGTTATCAACGATTTTAAAACTAAGTTGACGAAATTTTTTGGAAATCGCTGTTATTGAGTGAGTGAGTATACCAATGATATGGCGTGCAAGGTGCACCAACAACTCCTACAATGCGAATCCAAATCTCATAGTTAGGATCCCTATTATCAAACATTGGCACATTACCGTGTACCATGGCATGAGCAGAGCAGCCTCCGAATTTTTAAGACTGAAATATCTAAGCACGCATTATGACACTGTTTCTCCGCAAATAAAAAGCAACTAGAAAAAGCTAAACTCGTATAAAATTCAGATGATTAACCTCCACAATCGCCACACTTCATGAACTACCGCTATACTTTATGAACTACGATAACTGTCCAATAAAATGCAGATGATGTCCCCAAAGCATACCAAATTCTGCAAACTTTCTAAATCTTCAAACAAGCAAAGCAGCAAATGTCATAACATTGCAAAATGGAAATTTTGGGTAAAATGGCTTTAAAACAAAGAATTTTGAAGTTGCAGAAATGGAAATTGCATCTGGAAGTTGAAACTAAAACTGGACACCTTTAAGTTAGGGGTTAATTTCAAAGAGTGGCGGGGAAACTTTTTCACACTGCAGACTGTCCTCTGCTTTGCAAGAGCTTAGCTAGGACTCTCACATCATATGTATCTGAGCAGTTTTAAAGAAAACCCTCAACTCCTCGTCCTGATATCACTTCCCTATATATGTCGACCGCTTCTTCCATGACTTTGGCTTGGGCTAGCAGTTTTGCTCTCGTCTTTCCAGATGGATGTGTAGAAAGATAATCTCTCAATGCCGAATCCCCGGCAACCTGCCCCAACTTCTCATACACGTGAGGTGCCACTCGAGGATCATAACCAGCTGATGCAATCAACAGCAACCCAATGTAATCTGCTTCCATTTCCATCCTAATAAAGAATAAATAAAGAAAATTTGAATGCGAGAATGTAAGCATCAGCAAGTTAAGAACCCAATCTCCAAAAGGCATCTAGCCCAATGGTATAACCTCAACTCCCCATCCTCAAAAAGGAGGGGGGAGGTTCGAGCCCGGGTGTGGGCAAAAAGTGTGCATGAGTGCATGTGTGAGTTGTGTTTCTTGCCAATGAAAAAAATACTAATAAAATAAAGAAGTTAAGAACCCAACCACCAAACAGAAAAGAAAGGAGGATTTTAACTAGAGCTCTGTTGGCTGCCATGAACAATGAAGTACAAAGGAAAGTTACAATTTTATTTAGGTTCTCCACAACTGGATTTGAGCATTCAATAAGAGGTCAAATAATTCCACACTTTGGACCTCTGGTTAACTTCAAATTTATTTGATATTATTCAGTTAAAGAAGTGAATATTGAGATCCGAGAGAATGTAATATCATAGATTCTAGACGATGTAGAAATTATTAGCCAAAATAATCCAAAATTCGTCAATTTAGTGACAAATATACAGGGGAATGCAATTGCCCCCTACATCACAATAAATAAATAAAAATAAAATTCATTACGTTGGATGTGGTCTTAAGCATACCACGTTGTCATTTGTTCCTTGCATCTAAAAGTTCAAGCACCAACATAATCACCTAGCCACCATGGAACAATGTTTTGTTTTGTCAAAAAAAAAAAAATGTTCTAAGAATGATGAGAACAAATAGTGAAGTAAATTTCAGGGAAAATTAACCACCCAAAAAATTATTCCCTCCCCCCAACACACACACACCCCCCAAAAAAATCACATTTTTGCAAATAACCTCCTAAAATATAAATTTGGCCAACCAATTAACATATAATGTGAGCCTAGTTGATTGATCAATTTGGGTTTGTATAAGAGACTGAATCCTATGATATGCATGGGATTTATAGCACAACGGCTGTGCAAGGAATATTGTTAGTCTAAGGATCTTATGATTGAATGGAGACCACATGATGGCTTTGAGCTGCACAATTGATCTGTCGTTTAGAATTTGTAGCATTACATCCTTGATTGGAAAAGTGAAAAGCAATGGTGGTTCGCAGCAGCAAAGGTCGCTGGAAGTGATTTGATGGGAGAAAGAAGATTTGCAGACAAGGAAACACTATTGTAATCAGTAAAGAAACTAAAATTCTCTTTTGGGTGATGATTATGGAGAGGACAGAGAGTTCTGATGATTAATAACAAAATTAAAAATGGAGAGAGAGAGAGAGAGAGTTGCATGGTTGATAACAGAGAACTGATGGTGGCTCCCCGAACTTCCCTGCATAGAATTAGTGGACGTTCCCTGAGCTTCAATAGAAGCAACTACACAAGCGTGTATCTATATATATAGGGGTAAATTGCATAAAACACCCCTATGGTATACATATAGTGCATATAACCCCCTCTAGTTTGTAATTACCCCCCAGTTCAAATAAGCCCCTGGTGTTAACCTGCTGTTAACGGAGCAGGTAAATTACATTTTCAGCCTTATGTTACATGAATAAAAAACAAAAAAAAACATAAAAGAAAAAAGAGGACAAAAACTAAACAACATTACTTGGTTTAAAAGATAAGCTAAAAAAAGTTAGAACGTAGTCCTGCGAAAATCCAAATAGACCCATAAACTTTGAATATAACCCTACATCTCTCTCTCTCAACCCCACATCACCTCCAATGACCAATCCCAATCTACCCCTACATGACTATAACAGTCATTAGTCGCCACGGTTAACGTCTCATCCTCTGCTCCACATGAACCGTTTGTCCATGGCTACCAAATTTTTGGCTATCTAATTTGTCTCTCTGAATTAGACAAAATCCTTTCTTTCAAGGTATACCAACCATTGATTCACCCAGTTTGTGTGGGGTCAATACGTGGGTGGGTCAGATCATTGGTTTTAGCCATGAAAGCGAGTGTTAATTGGTGAGTGATGGGTCTGATTTGGGTGTTTGATGGGTGGCGATGGTGATTTCTAAACTGTCACTAGTCACTCCCACCATCTTTGGCAATCACAGATAAATATATATCCACACAGACAGATACATAAGCATCTATAAGAGAAACCACACGAACAAATCCGCAACACACACGGGAGAAATCGGCAACAGTGAGAGAGAGAGGAGAAATCACAAAAACATAGAGAGAAATCGAAGCAAGAGAGACAACAGGGAGAGAGAATAGAGAGAGATAACAGCTCACTCAAGTACATAAATATACATATACATATATATATATATATATTGATATACATCTGCAACTAAAGAGAGCTTAATAGGGAGGGGTACTTTTTTTTTTTGGTAAGTAAATAGGGAGGGGTACTTTTGTAACAACAAAAGAGAATCTTGGGGTTTTCAAATCATTTCCTAGTCACGTGATGCACTTAACAGCTAAATCGTAACGGAGGGTAGTTAATTGCACCTTTTCTCTTCTTCTTTTTTCAATTTATAGCGCAGCATGTACCTTTTAGGGGCTTTAAAGCAGCTCATCAAAATGCGTATATTCTGATAGACGAAGATTTGTACACTTCCAATAGTACAGGGGGGTTATTTGAACAATTTGTATACAATAGGGGTGTTTTGTGGAAGTCACCCCATATATATAGACACTTACACATACCAGGATGCTGGTATTATATATATATACACACACACAAGTGTGTGTGTATCAAGGTTTTAGATCTGGAAGCAATAACAAAGAAGAAAAGAATGAGTGGCACGGGTGACAGACGGGTACTTTCTTTTCTTTTCACACATGAAATACTTTTACTGGATGGGAGACTACTTTAGCTAATCCAAAGTACAAATAATCAAAAGTACATCCTTTAGTTAATGCCTCACAACTTATCAAAAGTGACTAAAGCTTGATACGAAGGCAATTCTGAGGCACCTTCTTTCTGCCCCTCAAACCACCCAATACCCCTATTAAGAATCCATTTTTCTTAGTAACCAAATGCACGTTCTTGGATTGCTTTTGTCCCCAACATTACACTGTTAAGCATTCGCTGTTCAATGGTCAGTGCAGAGACCTCTCTTACCCAGAGCCATAGAGAACCTGCATTTCATAAAACTGCAAAACTGGAAGGTTTCTTATTTTACTTTATAGAAAAGTACATTGACCGACACAAATTCAAGTTTTAAAATAATTAATATTCATCCACTGAAAAGCTTGCCCTCAAAAGACCGAAAAAAAAAAAGGCAGCACCCGAGCTACTCAGAAACTTATCACAGTAAGTAAATATACGCAAATTCTCCTCTTTCTAAAGTATAATTGCCTTCCCAATCAATAAATTAAATTATAAATGTATTAAAGTAAATTTACTCACTAATAATTCTACAACACCAGAATCATCACAAGATAGATAGCTGCCTCTTGATCATATATCCCATAATTAAAAAGATAGGTATCTCTTAGTCTGCTACTCCATTAGAGAGGTCAATGATATACGCTAAATCTCAAGGGAGTTTGTCATATGAACCAAATAGTTTATTACTGATCTTACACGATAGAATCCTAAACTCAAATAAATTTCAAGGAGATAACCATGTTAAATTTCAACATTCACTTATCAAAAAAATGTTAAATTTCAACATTTGCTCCTTCTATATAATCTAATAATGTATCCAATTCAAATATGTTAGTTTGGTCTCACTGATAAGGTGAACACTTTGATTTTCCCGAGGTTATAACTACTAACCCACCAATAGCTATCATAGAATCAAAGACTCATTAAGCCCATGTTCAGTAATATGGTCATTCACAGATGAACTTGGGAGTGTTTAACCCCCTTTCCATGGTACAACAAGATTTTCAATATTTAACATGATTTTTGGGTTTCCTTATTCATAAAATAAAATGATAATTTCCAGCATAAAAAAGTTAACGAAATTCAAACCATACATGTCCATAGATAGACATGGTTAAGGCCCTTAAGGGTGCCCCACATGGCCACAATTTTTTTAAAAAATTGATACACAGGGTGAGCCAAAAAGAATTTGTGCCGCCCAGTGACTATAGCAAGTAAATTGAAATGATGCTAAATCCTAGAGTAGATTTAATTACTGAGACAATGAACAGTAAATGGCAAAGATGCTTCAAGCAATAGGAGAAGCTTGCTAAAGCTGCAATAAAGGAGGCAACAATAGTCAATAATTTCATGTACAACAAGGGCCCAGATGTGGTTAGTGACAACAAGGAGGATATGATTACAGAAGCAAAATAATTTAATATATAAATAAAACCAAAAATCTCTCAGCATGCATTCATCGGAAGGCTGCAGGATGATCCATATCACAATACACGATTCCTAACTTCCAATACATTAACGAGCAATCAAGTCCACAACTCCTCACACTACAAAGCAATGAATGATCTGTGTAGAAAGCTCAATACTCCAAGAATTAATGACTGAGATTAGTGTTTTCTTATCCAAAAGTTCCTAACCTTATGATAACCCCAAATGGAAGTTTGTCAATTGCCAATTGTCGTGAAAAACACAGATGCAGTCTAAGGCAGATGTGTCCAAAATCATTTGGCCACTTAATCCATGCACCTTAGTTACTTAGAGCACATGCTGGGTACGAGGCACCATTGAACTTTTGTCCAAATAAAATAAAATAAGAGAAACGATAATAAACAGAAATTTTAAGAAGCTCCAACTGCAATTTGTTCGACTGTACGGTTCTTCTCTCCACCTAGATGTGGAAAGTTGCTATGTCTAATAAGTGTTCATGCCAAATCAAAAAATTGTGACGAGTTCATAGATCATAGGCTGACTATGTCACAAGGACACTCCCAATGCCTTGTTTTGGTCAAATAAGAAGCCAGTGGTAGTGTTGTCAATATCTACACTGCTAGTAAAAGTCTATAGGTTTTCTCTTTTATATCCATATATATATAAATTATTAATATTTTTCCTTTAAACTACATAATAGTTCACTAACAATTATCAATTTAACATAAATCACCTCTCAAAGACACTACTTCTCCTAAAAGTCAGGTATACAAAGATTAAAAATAAAAAGTCTCCACTCCCATCTTATCACAAAACTCAATGAGTTTCCAAGAGTCACATTCTATCTTTACATACAAAGTCCATTATGCATTCAAAAAGCAACTAAAAATGTCCATTGGTTAATTGCCAAAAGACACTCAGTTCCAAAAGTCGCATAATTTCTGTGTAATCCGTTATGTATTTGAAAAAAATTGAAAAAATGTTGTTAGTTTCCAAAGTTCCTTTTGGAACCGTTGTTGCCATTCTTACCCGTTATATATCTTCTTTTCTTCCTTTGTCTATCCAGCTATATATAAATTAGGTCTTTTTACATAGGATAGGACTTGTATGTGTGATGCACGTTCTAAGAATCGGTTGTATGTATCAGTTCAGTTAGCTAAGGAGAAAGGGCTTTTACAGTCACAACAGCATACATAGCATTAAAGAGCTGCTCCTCTCTAGACTCGCCAGTTTTCTGAGATGCTCCTGTTTGTTTCTCCATCCCGGCATTCTAACATGTGTCTCGCTGCCCTTCATTCTCCCCTTTACAATCAAATATGAGTATATGCAACAGGGAGGGTAATTCGGGCAAGCCAGAAGACATTAAGCTGTCCGTCCTGCGAGTGTAGAAGTAGGTCAATGGGATCCGCCGCTTGAGGTTGGGTCGCACCGATGTCAGCCTTGTTGGCAAGACGACGATTAACCGGCTTCGCATTTTTCACCTCTTGATTTACCTGGCTTTTCTATTTCTTGATGCCCACCGAACAACAAAGAACCTACCGGATCGATCTCTCGTAATTTTCTCTTAGTTGTTACTGTTACTTTTCCCGTCTTTTCAACAGTGTAAGAAAACACCCGTGTAGACTGTAGAGTGGGTTCACTAACCCCCTAGTGCACAACTAGGCGGTACTTATGCAAAAAAAAAATATAAAAAATATAAAAAATACAACAACAATGCCAAGAGAGAAATTCACAAAAAGTCTATGAACTAAATAAGAAAAAAATATACTATGTCAGATGGGACCCTTCTAAATGCATGAAATATCCGTGGTGGATATAACACATTTTTGAGTATCAATCCTACATGACTGGTCAAATATTTATCTTCTTTTCTTGTTTAATACTAGTATATATACATATATATAGATACATAACTCTCTTGTTATATAATTCTATTATATTATTATTTCATAATGAGTGAAGTGACCATATTAAACACGACGCTACATAAAGAACCAATTATGCTTTAAAAACAAGGATATCAAAAATATTTTGTAAATGTATTCTTGGACCTAGGGATTTGATAAAACCGATGCTTAGACACGTAACAACTGCACACTACTAGTGAATGCCACAGGAAATTTCGACCACTTTCAAGACTTGCATATTCTTAAATTTTAATATCATCACATTTCTTGGTCTGTTAATTGCTCTTGGAAGTATTTTAAATTCTTTAACAGACACACAATTTATATTGATGAATTTAATTTCAGGTCAGGAACTTATATTTTGGAATAGATTGGAAAATTGAAACCAAGCATAACATAAAAAGTCAACAACCAGTATGAGTTCATAATCTAGCACAAATTTCCGGCAGTAATGTTCAGCAACAATTTATGAATGAAACAAGTAACACTGTGAAAGATTCAAACAAGTAACACTGTGAAAGATTCAAACGAAACTACAATAAGAACGTACCTCCGTGAAAACGGAAGCCTTAGCAAAAGAGTTGACATTGTGTTGACAAGATCAGGCATAATGAACTGATAAAGAATCAATTGTAGAATCGCAAACCATAGATTTTTTGTAATTCCTTCGGCCGCATGGCGAGCCACAGCATGCCCCACCTATCAAGAGAAGTGTGCAATAAAACATAAACTTCATAGAAATCTAAATTGGCGTGTATAATTCTCCCAAACTTGTATCTCAGTATAGTTACAATGTCTATAGTAGTAAAGGCCTAAACAACAGTATACCTCGTGCCCAATAATAGTTGCAATTTCTGCATTTGTTCGAAAATGTTGAAGCAACCCAGTAAACACAACAATCTTCCCACCTGGCAAGCAAAAGGCATTGACAACAGGTTCATTCACAACCAGCACCTCCCAATTCAATCCCTCCAAATGCCCGGTTGACGGTTTTGTCCCACGTTGTTTCCCCTTCTTCCGGCTCTGCTGAACCCAACTATCGTCAAGAATCTCATCTTCTCTTTGCCACTTTCCTTCCGGACTATCAATCAATGCCACCAAAGTCTCATGCTCACCACCACTCTCATGCATCCCACCACTATCCGCATACCCAGGATCGGTCCACACCTGCTCTGTCCTCAACCCTCTCTCCAGAGCTTTTATGATATCTTTCGCAATCAACTGAACCCGAACACTTTCCGGGTGTATGGCCGGCAGTATCTTTCCCTTGAATGTTTTTTTCATTTTCTGAAATTCAGCCTCTCCAATCTGTCTCTCGGCGCTTCGTGACAAAAGCACGAAATGTTTTCGGTTTGTGTATGGAACAGTCTCTAAATTCCCAAAATACACAGTAATCACTACACCAGACCCAAGCAACACAACAGTCAACACATACTTGGGATTCCGAAACCATCTTCGAGGCCCTCTCGGCCGGAAATGGTGAACTTGGTATCGATCGACATAGTAATGTCGTCTTGCAGCACTAAGAAAAGGGTTATAGGGGCTCTGTTTTGTCCCAAATTCAAAACCTAGGTTTCTACAAATTGGAGAAGAAAAAGATAAACCCGAAACTTTGGGTTTACCCAAACTGGGTATCAATGAAGTGTACCTATTTGTTCTGGAAATCGAGTCTGGAATTGGGTTTTTGGGTACAATCTTTGAAGCAAAACTGCGAAACGCATCGAAAGCGAACTTTGATCTTCTATACCATCCCATGTTCCTATACAAAAAACCCCTCCTGGCTAATCGCAGTTCCAATAGCTGCACGTGTCTGATGAAGAATTCAAAGAATATGAAGAGAGAGAATCATAAGGACTAGGGGAGAAAGAGATGCGACATTGCGACTGAGAAAAGTATTGGGTGTGTGCGCGCGCGTGCTTCCAGTGAAGGAGGCCGAAGGCTATGGAAGTGTCTGGAACTTGTAAGGACAAGTTTTGTTGCAGTGTTCCAATTTTGAATCGGGGGTATACGTGTATGATATGTATGTAATGTCTCGTATGTATTCCCACTTCCTCGCTGAGGTGTTGGCGCTCTGGCCTCTTGAAACTAATACATTTGGGAAATTTATTGACATGAAATATTAAAAAAAAACCATCCTTAAGAGAACATAACTTGCATAAACCAAATGTTCATGTAATTTGACAAATATATTATCTTCATAGGGAAATTTAGGTTTCTATAAGTACCAATGAAAATTTTGTGTAAAACTTACTCATAATATTTTCCTATCCCCTTTCTGATACTCTATTCAAATAAGAAAAGGATAGTTTTTCATAATTTTTCGGAAGGAAAAAAAATAATAATAATAAATTCTTGTTAGACATATCATTTTACTTTCACTCTCCACTAAGAACCAAAATAAATACACTCTAAAATATATTTTTTTTTAATATATCTTTTTGGCAGTAGCAGTGCATTTTAGAAGTTTATGATATACTTGTAACCATTATCTCCACAAAAACCAAACCTCCATTTTAAACTTCTTTTTTATTGGTATGGTGCATCAATGTTAAAACGATCACATTGTCCAGTGTCCACTGGTGCTAATTAAATAACTTGGAATACATTTATCGAAAATGTGATTACACGCTTAACAATCATCTTTCTAATATTCTCAAGCAAAATTGGTAAAAAAAATATTGGGGAGGACGGGAAAAACCCCAGAAAATGAAAAAACAGATGTGAAAATAAATAAATATGAAAACAGTCATATTCAGCTTTTTAATTCATTGGGCCGAATATGAAATATTTTCTTCATTATCGCAGAATAAGTTTTGCCCTACAACAATCAAATGCCTCTGTGCACCAGTTCCAGAGCTCTTTACCATTTGCGACCTCTCCCTCCACTGCTGTTCCTTCGATCAGAAAAACCACCCCTCCCACCTCTTCCTCCTGAGAACCTCCCACCATTTCTCCTATCACCATATCCACCGCGGCCACCACCACCAAATCGACCACCTCTTGACTGATCTTTTTCTTGCAAATCTGGCAATTCTTTCACCACCTCTAAACTCACACCTGCAGCATTTTCCTGGCCTGAACGTCCACAAAAGCAAAACAAAAGGAACAAGCAGTCTCGAATAAGTATACAAATTAAATAGAGTGGCAATCAAAATTAAAGCCAAACAACAATTTAAAACATGGTTGTTAAAAACTCTGAAATAATTGTGTAAGAAATTATGCAAGCAAGCATTTCTTATCAACAGTGGTGAACCGTTGATAACCAGAATATATTTGCCACAGAATTGGAAATAGATCCAATAGAAGGTTCCATTAGAAGGTGGTCCAAAGTTTCGTACCCAGGCATTCTGACGAAAGAGCATCCGGGCCACAGGCCAGATAATTAATGGTAAGCTTGTTTGTGTTTGGGCTTTTGACACCCATATAAACTAATGCTACTGTAGGTGAATGCCTCAAAAAAGGTTTTGGACATTTCCCAGCAACATAAGACATGCTAGAAACTAGAAAGGCAGGTCCACTGAGCTGAATGTTTTATAACTACATATTTTGCCAATTGTTAAGAGACAGTAATTACGATCCTTATTTTTATTTCAAAAGCCATGTATCAATCATTTGAGTCACTTAAGTATGGGTATTAATATCTTGTTATTATGCAAACATCAGGTTTCATAACAGCTATAAATCCAACTTAAAAAGAACGTCTGAGCACCATTGTTATTCAATTTTTTCGAGTCTCAGTAACGAAAGCTTCCTTAAATCTCATTGAAAACCTAAAGTTCCTGTATTTTTTTTTTCATCTCCTCACTATAAACTATTGTATTCTTGATTATTTTTCCCTATTCGTTAGTTTTAACTTAGCTTGTGCACACTGCTATATTCTCTTGTTATCATCACAAACTAATCATGCAGAAATTTGAGAACATACCAGCAAGAAATGTGTCCAAATCTTCAGCAGGCACATCAAAGACAGCCCCTTTCCCATCAGCTGTGAGAGCAATACCCTTAACTGTCTCAACCTTCTCCTCTGGTAAAAACCTCCTCAAGACACCATAAGCAAAGCTAAAACAAACAAACCACATCAACAAAAAAAGGGGAAAGAAATTCAGATGTGAATTAACAATTTAATGGCCAAAAGCAACAGAAGGTTAGATTTACTAACCCAACTCCCTCCTAATTCATCATATTACATGTCTTATCATAGAAAATTATGAATATTATCAAATAGGAGAAATCTCATTACATGGTCCGGGACTACAAGATCTCTCACGGCATATCACAACTCGACACACAAGATTACAGGTCTCTATCACAGAAAATTACACATATTATCAAATAGGATAAATTATTACATGGTCCCGACCAATCACAACCGACACACAAGCAAAAAACTGAATAAAGCTGACACATTTGTAGGGTTGTGATTGGCCAGCACCATGTAATAATTCTCTATCAAATAGTATTCCTTCCAAAAGTGGGTCGTCAAAATTCGATCTTGAGGTTCAAAACATAGAGATTTGAAATCATTCTCAAAAACAAGATCTTCATGTTAATGACTTGCTTTTGAGCCCCGTGCAAGAAGCAAGGACTCTTTAGCACTTTTATGTGCTGCTATCGCTGATTTGGAGCTACATAGTTCAAAATTTTACTTCAGAAATTCAAAAAGTTCAGGATCAACAACAATTTTTCATAATACAGCATAGCTGATGTAACTTAGAACTTTCATTTTTGCTGAGATAGGCAGTTGCATTTGCATGTTGGTCAAACCTCAAGCATCATAATTCTATTTCAGTTGATTTTGGTTTAAGTTCACCAAGGTATGATGTCAAATGCCTCAAACCAAGACCACTATCAACATCATACTCACATAAACTAGTGCCGTTTTTTTTTCCCCTAGGCAAGAAACTCACCAGTTTTGCCCATATAAGCATTTGAACCCACACCTCTCACTTTGAGAAGTAGAGGAGATACCACTAGGTTACAACCATTGGTGGTACACACAATGTGTTGTATAAGATGTCAAAACAGAAATAAAAGGGTTTCATGTGCTCACGATGGTGTGTAAATGGGTCTGCCAGCCTCAAGAAGGACTGTAACATAGTTCTCCATGGAAGATAGAAGTGATCTCCTCTTAATCTCAGTATAACCCTGCACAACACACGGTAAGCCCATTTTTCCTACCACGGCAAGAAATTGATATTCAAAACAAAGAAAAGGATGATGAAATAAACTCACAGAAGCCTTGGCAAGTGCTTTTGCAAGCAGTTCCACAGGTGATAGACCAGAGGTACTCAATAGCTCCTCGGCAGCAGCCTTGAAGGCCGGAATAACACTACAGTTTTTAAGTGTACAGATAAATATGTGGAGCTGACACACAGAATGATGCATCTATCAGAAAGTACAAATGACAATTATACCTATCAGAGACTTGGGTGATTGACTCTGCTGCTTCTACACCAGCAACTTTGGCAATATCAAGTGGCTGAGGAGCAGATACGTGCTCGAACTTCACACCAGATTCTCTTGCTATCTTAGAAAAATTCGACCTTCTTGGATCATAAAGCATCACAGCAACTCCCGTATTTCCTGGAAAATTTTATTAAAACGACTTAGGGTTCATTTGGATAAACGAATGAATTAAAGATCAAGGAATTTGAGTTCTTGAGTTTACATAAAAGGTTGGCTATTGAAGTTGGATTTTGAAGTTCAAAGCAATGTTAGATTAAAGGCATTGGATTACGGCATGAATTTCAATTAACTCCTTGCTCCTTGGTATTAGAAATCCACACATAATTCTCTCAAATCTATTTGTTTCAAATCCTCTCAAATTCATCAGCTATATTTCTTATGCAATTAAACCTAAATCTATTCATTTGAAATCTTTCAATTTAAATGGAACCTAATTCCATACATTCAGCCATTCAAAATCCCTCCAATTCAACATCAGAGATATAGAAAAATTCAGTATTTACCAGCTCTCCCAGTCCGTCCAGATCGATGAATATAAGCTTCTACATCACGTGGAGGTTCACACTAAAGCACAAACACTAATGTCAGTATATTCTAGACATATAATTTGAGAACAAATGATGACCAACAGATGTCTATATCTATATATTAAGAAGATATACCTGGATAATTAATTGGACATCATTGATGTCTAATCCCCGTGCTGCCACATTTGTGGCCACTAATGTCATGAACTTGCCTGATCTAAATCCAGAAAGTGTGACCTGGAAACATTAAATCACATTAAGAATCCATTAGTGAAAAGTATGCATAAATTATTAAAATCCATTTGTGTCATTGGAGATTATTAGAAAATTATGTTAACTAAACAAGGTGATAGAAACAAGTTTGGTTTAAAAGGGAAAACTATGGTGATCATCGTGCTCATTTTCATTTTCATGTTTAACAGAAAATCATTGTATCAAAAACTTTAACAAAAATGAATAGATTTTTATACAATTTTTGATCAATTAAAAAAAAAAACTAGGGACGTAGTTTAAGCCAAACCCTCTGACAAATTTATCCAGGTTGGAAAGAACTACATATACGAATACAGTCTTGGAAGGAAAAATCATGTCATTGGCTACTAAGAAAGTATCTCCCCACCCAATTAATCTAGCCAGTACCTAGCTACCATGCTCAAGAGGGGGAAAAATTAAAATAAATAAATAACCACTTTTGCTACTTTGCATTTTAACAAGCTATTCAAAACTGCAACTATAAAAAAGGCTTAGTTGTACCTTACCTTCCTAGGAATTAATGACTTTAGGTAACAAAATGTAAATACTTTAGATGAAACACAGACAAACTGTTAGCTCACACAAACCGATCGGGAAGAAAGAATTACAATTACAATTTCCTGCTCCAACAATAGATTTACCTCACGCTGAGCCTGCTGGATGTCCCCGTGCAAAGCGCGCGCTCCAGGCAACAAGCCAGCAAGTTCAGAAGCAGAATCCTTTGTCTCAGTAAAGATAATAGTGCGGCCACCACTGAATTAAAATCATTGCATAGGGAAAATAATGAAAAGCATTATTCAGTAACTTTATAAACAATGTTAAAAAAATTCAATTAGCGACGATACAGTACTAGAAACAACCAACCTGCTATAACACTGAATAATATCGGGAATAAGCTGGGATCTGGCTGAACTAGAACAGGGAAGGACAATATGGCGAACACTGGTACTAGCCTTCACTTTCTCATTACCAACCAGATCTACGGTTTTCTTCTCTTGTTTCAGAAACCTAGAAGAAATCTGGCAATGCAAACATATGTTCCAGTTTAGATGGGAGAAAGAAGTGTGCAAGATGGATAAGAAGTGTTGCTGTTAACATCCAAAATCAGATCACAAATATTGCATACAAAGACAGACAAACAGACAGAAAAACAGAGAAAGATATACAACAGCAAACAAAATAAAAGTTGCAATTCTGACTTCAATACAGAGATCAAAATAATAGATATCAGTAAAGAAACGAACATTCTTCACCCAGACAGGTAAGGTGGCACTGAAGAGAAGTGTCTGAACTTTGTTTGCATCCTCTACCTTGCCTGCAAAGTTCAATGAATTCAGAGTTAATAATTCCATGTGTAATCATCAACCAAATGAGATATACAGTATAAATAGATGTGGATACACCAGTAGTCAGACTTAGGAAATGTCTGTGATAGAGATTCATGCATCCTAGTTTTAATCCACAACAGTAATTTATTTCAACTCTCGACATATGCCAGACGAGTGTCAATTATGTTTGCTTCTCTCAGTTCACCAAGAATGCCCAGGTAAACATAACAAGGCTCCTTTAGTGAGTGCCACATTGGCCTTTAAAAGGACTAGGATATCAGGACTAACTTCAGTCCAAGTCATAGCCAGTGGATTCTTTCTGAGCCAATCAAAATGATGGGATTCAAGTTTGCGGTTAAAAACACTAAAACAACACCATAACGATGGACAGATTAAGCAGTGAGGTAGAACTATCAGCACTCAGGTCACAGTTGTCTGCACTTCAGGGAAAAATACCTCGTATATTAAAGAGTGACACATGCATGGCTCTATATCATTCAACAAGTATATACGGGTTGGGTCTTGACTTTGGAAATTTGAGAAGCCTCCCATCTAAACCCTTTCTAGAAAAAAATAGTTAAAAAACAGACACACACACACACACTACCATATAATATGTTAAGCACAATCAAATAAGCAGGTCATAACGATCCAATAAACAGACACAAAATCGACCACTTCCATTCTACATTTATACCAATAGGAACTTTATTTATCTGAGAC
Organism: Cornus kousa; assembly: GCA_025631255.1. Taxonomy (NCBI): domain Eukaryota; kingdom Viridiplantae; phylum Streptophyta; class Magnoliopsida; order Cornales; family Cornaceae; genus Cornus; species Cornus kousa. The sequence goes on from JAOTQH010000026.1 coordinate 1,705,368, forward strand.
ACAAACTGAAACATAATGGTAAGTGGTAACAATATTATACAAATTATTAGAAAATGGTATAAAACAAATAAGACAGTATTGGACTCTATAATGAGGTGCAAGATATTCCCTTTGAAAATAAATATGATGAATCATATACCTAAAATAAGTTCAACATCTTCAACGAAACCCATCCTCAGCATTTCATCAGCTTCATCAAGGACACGGAACTTCAATGAGCTGAAGTCAATGTTTCCTCTTTGTATGTGATCCTATACCAAAATTTTAACGTGAGTTGGGATGGTCATATTATTGAACACCAAAAGCCAGTGATGTTATAGGAAAACAATTACAAAATTATCTATAAAAATAAATCCAAGAAAATACCACCTTAATGCGGCCAGGTGTTCCCACAACTATATCGGCCCCTCTTTTTAATTTAGCCTCTTGAGTATGGTAAGGAGCTCCCCCATATAAACAGCATGAAGTCAGCCCCAATGCCTTACCATAGACTTCAAAGTCAGCGGCCACCTTTGATAAAGCAGACAACAAAGACTCAGAAAGGAAATTGTCAGAGGAGAGAAAATCCCTAAGAGTACAGTTCTGGTGTAATACCTGAGTGGCCAATTCCCTAGTAGGTAAAAGTACAAGAACACTTGGTGCCCTCCCGTAGCCAGTCTTTCGTGATGCTTTTGTAGGCCCATTTGTTAATGACTCCAATATAGGCAACACAAACGCCAATGTTTTACCCTGTACAATTGCAAAGCATATCCAGAGGAACAAATATTCAGTACACGATACAGGAAAAATATCTGGAATGACTTAATGAATTTCGAAGTAAATGAACTAGAATAAATCAGTAACTTCAAAGAACAAGAGATTCTTCAACTACAGTTTAAGTCTATGAAAAAATCCAATGTTGATAAAATTGGACGATGAAAGAGCTAAACAACATGCTAACTAATCAAAAAAGAAAAATAGAGAAGTTAAACCATGAGTACTATAAAGTGTACTAGCCCACTGTTCATTCAGTAAACCACGTGCATAAGTTCCTAATACATCTGAATGTGTTTTAACTTACCCAAAATAGGAAGTCCCTAGGATATGGATATTGAAATTAACTTCTTCCAGGTGCATGGTTTACAACATAGTTTGATTTTCAATAACATCAACTCTCTCTGCAGTTGTTAGTTGCGATTAACAATTGTAATTGTAATATCATTGGAAAATTATTAAGGGGAGAAAAACTCATTGTTTTTATTCGAAACTAGACCTGTCAAATGACTTAAACCAGAAGCAAAATTAATAAAAAAGGAAGCAAAATGCTCAAGAGAGGGAAAGATTTAATTTAAATTATTTTTTTCCTTGTCACTTGACTCACTTCTCGTCAAATTTTCATTCCCATAAAGGGAAAATATAACTAGAATATATGTGTGTGTGTTTATAAACCCCTCATTTTTTAGTTTAGTACAATGTGATTTGTATAAAGCAACAATCAAAAGTTGACAACAATTCATCAGCATTTTGCTAAAGGAGAAATGATAACTGAACCACATTGGATAAGATATATAGCATAACAAAGGAAGAATAAAACTATGTACTATAAACACATCCCCTTCATGAGGGGTTATAGAAGAATGGAGAGCTAACATAAAAACCAACAATATTTTAAAGATATTTCACTATCAAACTACCAAAGGTTCTATCTAACTTCGAGAATCCCACCAATAGGCTTCTGCTTTAGGGACTAGTACATATCAACCTCAATAAATCTCATTCTTGTATATAGCACATGATATCTTAGTGGCAAAACTAACTTTCTTTTCACCTATTTTGGAAGTTAAAAAAATGATACAAGAGCTGGCAAGAGGACGTCCACATGTACTTTTTTGCACATGATTTCTATATTGAAATGCTATGTAAATCACATATGAGGGTTATTCAACTCAAGACGACATCCAAACAGGCCCAACATGTTCCAATTTATCATACCAGAGCTGGCATTTCTATTGAACACAGAAGTGTTTATCTATTCGACCTTTTTACCAGAATAAAATAAAAGCAGCGGCAACAGCAGTAGAGAGATGTCAACTACTCACACGTATTCACACATTTGCACCTATTAAACATAAACATAATTTATAATTGTTTCCCGGAATCATGAATGTGCAAAGTTTCATTCAAAACTTACTTAGTTTTCGATTTTTGAAGTAACTGCAAGCCACTTTTGGAACACATGCCAATCGAATGATAAAGCGAATAAAAAAAAAAAAGTAAAACCCAAAACAATAACCAGCTCAATGAAGAATCTGTACCTGTCCAGTTCTCGCACGACCCACCAAATCCCCACCATCCAAAATAGTGTTAAATGTCATAGCTTGAATAGGAAACAAGGATTCAATCCCCTTCGACTTTAATAACTCTCTCAACGGTCCCGAAATCCTAAAATTCGATACCGCGTTCGGATTTTCAGCTTTATCATCAACCTTTGGTTCCCCCTCATCATCAACCTCCGTCAACTTCATCTTCTTCGCCGATTTAATGCCACTCACCCCCTTCAAATTCATAGGCTCATCCGATTCCGAGCTCGTATCGCTCTTCTCCTCCTCGTGTTCTTCTAAAATCTCTGATGACTTCCGTTTCTTCTCTTTCTTCTTGCTCTTCTTCTTCTCCAACAATTTCTGCTGCGAATCTTCTTCAGATTCAGACTCGGAAACCTTCGAATTCATCTCAATACTATTCAGCTTCTTACCCTTCTTGCTCTTCTCTATGGAAGAGTCAAATTCTAGGGTTTTCGTGTTGTTCTTCATCTTCTTCTTCTCCTTCTCCTTCTCCTTCTTGTCTTTGCAAACTTCGGGTGAGAGAGATTGAGGCATGGCAAGAGAAGGCATCACTGTATAGACAGAGAGACAGGGATAGAGAGAGTAACTAGAGAGAGAAGTGGAGTTTCTCCTGCTATAAAAGGGTTTGGCAGTGAGTTGCAGTAGCAGGAGCGAAAGAGGAAGAGAAAAGGTTTAGGGTTTGCGTTTTTATGCTTACGGTGGAGAGATTTTCTACCGTTGGATGGTCAACACCTGGTATATTCGGTTCTGTATCGTTAGATGAAAATAGAAGTTCGTTTAGATATTTTGTAGGAGGCAGCGTTCTCTTTTTTCACCTAAGCAAAACAAAACCACGTCGTTTTAATATTTGACAAAAACCATGAAACATTCCAAAAATGTCACTAAAAACCCTACTCTACAGAAGCCCTTGGTCCAGGTCTTTGAGTATAGAAGTGACAAAACGCGTTCTTGGTCGATGTCCATGTCCACGTCCATGTATTTTTATTTTTTTTAAGTTTTGTTTTAATTTAAAACAAAACAAGTATTTTGTTATACAACATTTTGAATAGTAATTAAAAACATATTTAAGTATGTTTTTTTTATTGTAAAGTTTTTTTGTAAGTAAAAATTTTGTGAAAGTTTAAAAAAATATAATAATTAGTTTTCAAATGTCATTTAAGAGTTTTTTAAAAAAATTAAAAATTTATTGTTCATCGCTACAGTACAAAATGTTTTCGTGCAAAAGTATATAAAAATACTAAATTAATATTTCGAATTTTTGTCACTATTCATGAAACGTTTCGATATTGTAAAAAACAAAATAATTTATATGAAACGCATTTTTTTTCACTTTTCATTGTTATAGTACTGAGCAAAAACAAAAATACAAAAATTAAGACAAGTACCGTACCCTAAGCAATATGTCATTAATTGTAGACTTGTAAGCTAGAACTCTCATGAAATAGAATGGATGATCAAGAATAGTTTCATTTAGCGCTCAAATTTCTAGTACATTTTATTTTAGTAGTCCCGCCGTGTGTCTCAATTGTAATT
>JAOTQH010000026.1:1714493-1729682 GCA_025631255.1 Cornus kousa
AGCTTGAGCCCTATTCAATGGTGCTCGAGCCTTACCTCAGGGTGCTCGAGCCTTAGCCCTCAAGCTCGAGCATGAGGCGTCGGAATTTAAAGAGTTGATTTTAAAGGAAAAACAAAGCTTTCAGGGCCTCGTGCCAGACGTCAAGGTAAACACCATTATTCAAAGCTTGAGCCTTGAGTACCAAAAGCTTGAGCTCTGAACCAAAAGCTCGAGCTCTATGAAGCTAAGATCGAGCAATGTTACAAGAAGAGAATCCCAAAATATTCTAAGTGTTAAAAGAAAAGACACTTCGGAAAATAGTTAAAGAAATTTAATAAAGTAAAGAATTGAAGATCGAGCACCATTTTTTGAAACTCAAGCAACAATTAAAGAAAGCTCGAGCTTTGCTCCTAAAGCTCGAGCCTGAACCCCAAAAGCTTGAGCTCCACTTCTAAAGCTCGAGCCTTCCAGAATAGATCAGATTTAAAGTTACAGGATTATTCTTTTCTAAGTCGTATCTCACTCCAAATGGGCCAGAAGACTTAAAATCCCACCAGACCTTTATTTTCTTCTATAAAAGAACGCACATGCCTTGATAAAATGAGTTCCTTGTTCTCATATTATTTAGAAGGATGATATTGTGATGGCGGCTTTTAGGGTTTCCATAACATTAGAAGGTGAAGATCCTGAGAAGAGAAGTGACGTCTGTGACGATGAAAAACGACAACACAGATGATATTCTGCATTGTCATGAGTAGTTAATTCCTCTCTTAAGGCACTGATGTAACCCATCTTATATTTTAATATATATTATATTTCTAATTACATGATTATGAGCAATTGAGACAACTCAATTGGATCTTTAAAGTTTTAATAGTTTTTGAATTGTTATTACCTTGTCTTAGATATAACTGTTCATTAACTATACTCAACCCATTCTTATTAAACGGTATCTGGCGGAGCCCTGGTAGACATAAGAATGGAGATCATGTAATGGTGTTCCAATATTTTTTATAAATGAATGTTTTCATAGTCTATACTTAGGAAAAATAGTTTTTTACAAAATTAGTTAAAATAGGTAGGTGGATAGTCCATGCTAACCGCATATAGGTTATAGTTAACTGCAATTTATAAAACGTCTTTCTTTAAAAACTGAATTGAACGAATATTATTGAGTTCAATTCATTTGAAATATAAATTGTTAAATCCACAGAGTTGAAATAGTAAACCATAGTATGAAGGTTGTGTTAAATCTCTCTCTCTCTCTGTGATCACTTTAGTTTAATTTCAATTTTATTTTATTTTATGTTCGTGACAAACAATCAATCAATTAATCAATTCAACCAGTTACCTGTAAACTAAAAAACATTAGTTAAAAACAAAGTAAAGAACACTCATCCCCCTGTGGGATCAAAACGCTCTATATAGTACTATCCTACAAAGATTCATGCTATTGCGAGTGGTAATAAACTAACATAACATTGTCGTCTTCATCATCACGAACGTCACTTCTCTTCTCAGAATCTTCACCTTCTAAAGTTATGAAAACCCTAAAAGCCACCACCATAATAAAAGAACTCTAAACAATACGAGGAAAAGGGACTTCTTCTACTAAGGACTTGTGGTTTCTTTTATAGAAGAATTAAGGGTCTAGCGGGCTTTTAGGTCTTCTGGCTCATCTGGAATGAATTAAAACTTGAAAAAGAATAATTCCCATAACTTATAAATCTAGTCTGTCATGGAAGGCTCGAGCTTTAGAAGCAGAGCTCGAGCTATTTGTCCCAGGCTTGAGCTTTGGAAGCAAAGCTCGAGCTTTCTTGAAATATGGCTCGAGCTTCAAAGAATGGTGCTTGATCTCTATTTTTGTACTTAGTCAAATTTCTTTAACTATTTTTTAAAGCATCTTTTCCATCAACACTTAGAATATTTTTGGGTTTTCTTCTTTTTAACATTGCTCGATCCTTGCTTCAAGGGCTCGAGCTTTAGGTACAAAGCTCGAGCTTTTGGGCTCAGGGCTCGAGCTTTGAATGACAGTGCTCGATCCCTTGAGGTCTGGCACAAGGCCTTAGAAACTTGGCTTTCTTGAAATCAACTTTTCAAATTATGATGCCTCATGGTCGAGCTTGTAGGCAAAGGCTCGAGCACCCTTGGGTAAGGCTCGAGCACCACTGTGTAAGGCTCGAGCTCTGGAGGTACAAGGCTTAAGCTTTAATGCCTTAGTTGATTTTTCTTCTTTTTCTTGCAGAGCTCGAGCCTTGGCACTTGAATTCCTCCAAACTTCACCATTTAAGCTCTCGGCTTGCTTTAAATGACCGGCAACGACTCTGTAAAATTCAATATCAGTCTTTTCATTATAAAGTCTCGGTTTTAATCATTTCTTTGGGGAAGTACTTATAAACACACAATAAACATAAATTAGTCTAACAATGAATAGAAGTATCACTTTAGGTCTTAACATACGTATATTTAAGGTCTCGAATATACAGTATTCAATGCACATCACTTCCCTCTTCTCCAAGGCCATCGTCGTCGGTGATTCGCAGCCGCCGTTCCGAGTTCGCCCAGCCACCGCCACCTCCAATCCACAACCCGAAACGATCCGGTCAACCCCTTATTCGTAACCGCCGTTCCGAGCTCGCCCGACCACCGCCACCTCCAATCCACAACCCAAAATCGATCCGGCTGACCCTTGTTTTGTATATGTGTGTGTATATATATATAGATATACGTGTGTGTGTGTGTGTGTGTATATACATGGATGAGATTGATGTGTGTGTCTATATATATATAGATAGATAGATAGATAGATAGATATGTGTGTGTGTGTGTGTGTGTGTGTGTGTGTGTGTGTGTGTGTGTGTATCTATATATATAGATGAGATTGATGGGTGGGGTTGAGGGGTGAATTGGATGATGGCTTGAGGAGGAGGAAAAAGAGGAAAGGTTTATGTTTGGGGTAGTTTGGTTACAAAAATAGTCAACAGCAGGTTAAAGGGTAGCATAGTTATTTAACACCTTAAAAGTACTATGATCCCATCAAAATTCGACATTTGTAGTGTAAGTAAAATGCTAAACCACTAATTCAAATGTAAGTGAAATTTAAAACCAAAATATTAATCTAACTGAAGAATGACCTAACATCATGAGGTATAAGTGTAATTTACTCTTTTGAACAAGATATATTGGAGATGATATATATTTGATTCCTAAAATCAAGGAATTTAGTTGCGAAGAGGATTTTGTCCAATCATTCGACTCTTCTCCAATTCCCCCCGGGGGAGATAAAAATCTTTTTTGCATTATCTCAAGTCCAAATCTTTAAAATAAAAATATAAGTTCATTATTTTAGTAGTCTTTACTGTAACATATAATTACTCCATTTACATTTACATGAATAATATTGATTATCTGATGTTTAAAATTATATATATTAACAAGAAAAATATATAAAATTATATCCTCATCTATATCAACCGATTTTTTTAGAATCCTCCGAAAAGAAGGAACAACTAAAGTGTTGTTATACCAAAATAACAAAAATTCCAATAACTACAATAATATTATTTGTTAAAAGACAAATTCTATAGCAAATCTTTGTATAAGTTATTGAAGTGCTTATTTATTTTGTTCCTAATAATGACGTTTTATTAAAACTTGCAATATTTTTATTAATTAAAATGATACAATGTTTTTTTATTAATTTTTCATCAACATGATAATGTTAAACCTTTTCCCAAAGTAGAATTAAAGAACTTATTTTTTCTGAAAAATTGTAACAATTGCTAGAGAAAGATTAATTTTTTAACAATATTTTTTCTTCACCAATTCTCTTTTTATATGTAATTATTGTTTTCCTTTCTCTATATTTTTTCTTTCTCATATTAATTTAGATTTTATTTTCTTATATTTTGGATTATATTTCCTCAATATCCTGTACGACACCATGATCCCTTCCTCCAACAGTTGTTTCTTGCACCATTGTTGACGGGGCTACGGATCAGATGGAAAAACCCCATAATTACCACTCAACTACTTTATACTACTACAATTTACCTTCAACAAAAACACTTCTTCTTGGCATGCATATTGTGCTGTACAAAACACACACACTGGCACACCACATGGACACACTGTAGGAGCAAAAATCTCTCAGACTGGACTTCGGAACCATTTTGAGGAATTTAAACACCGGGACACTTAAAAACAAATACAAAAGAAAATAATAGTAAAAGAAATATGACAAGATTGAGGCAAGTTTCACAGAAGAAATACGAGCAGGAAAATTGGATGCCCCTTCTCTCATTATTGATTCCTTATTTATATGTTTATACAAAGACTTTCTATGGGCCGATATTAGCAGTTTTGAATGTGGGCAATCACGACCCCTAATTTTCTGCGATCTCTTATTCATGACAGGCGTTATGGGATGCTTGAATGAACTTGGGCTGGGCCACATTCCTCTGTTTGGGCCGGCTTGAATTTTGGTGTCTTCTTTGATGGGCTTTTAACCGCATTGGGCTTTTGGGCTGGACATTTGAATGATGTGGCTTTCTTATCTTGCGACATGTGGTGTGCTGTGATTGGTGGGAAAATTTCCCTCCAAACACACACATAAATTGATCAATGAACATTAAAATAAACCACATGTATGTAAAAACATTAAACCACCTATTCTATTAAGATAAAATGTCTATTACAATCCATATAATTGCTATGTTGGGTATACAAATCTCAACATAATTTTACGATGAAACAATAGAACTTTACTTGCACACAATTGAAAGGATAATCCAACAGCATGTTGTTTTATTTTCTAGACAAAAACTATAGGCATCTAGAGGACTTGCATGCCCCATCTGTGGGAGGCACAGAGATGGAGACCCCCATCAATGTGCAGAGTAAGCATAGTCTTGTAATTAACAGGTCCCTGTTCATCACTCAGCTTGAAGATGAAGTTACCTATCAACATGGCCGAGAAAATCTTCATCTCCCTGTAAGCAAACTCTTTTCCAAGACAAATTCTCGGGCCCGCCTGCATAACAACAATTATTCAATTAGCATTCTCATGACCAAGTCAAGAATTTATACTTCAATGGGAATAACTTTAAGAATAGAGTTATACTCGATTTGTCAAAAAATAAATAAAAATAAATAAATAAATAAATTGTTCCGTTTTGGAAGTGTGACTCACATCATAGTTCTTAAAAAAGGATATAAATTTTTGGGACAAATGGAGTATATTTTAAATCCAATCAACGAAGCCGAATACATGCATGCAGGGCTTAAAAATAATTTGATAAATAAATTGAATCAAAAAAATAAATGCAATAATGAAAATATAAATTGATCATGATAGGAGAAAAGGTAAGAGGTGAGGGCTTCTTTTGAATTTGGAGTTAATAAAAATAATAATAATAATAATAATAATAGATTATTATTCGGTTTCTTTTGATAATTTTGTAAGTTTATAGTGGAGTCACTTTAGGCAATTTTATACTCCCTTGGTTCCAAAATGTCCACACTTTTATTTTATTTTTTTCTATGCCAAAATAAGTATTCCAGTTGAAAAATCAATGTACTATTTTTTGTAATATTACTAATTTAATCTTCTGGCATTGAACCTATAAAAAGTAAACCATCTAAAATCACTAGGGATAAATTTGATAATTTATTCAGTACTAATACAATATAAATAAATAAAAATTATTCTCTTAAAAAGCTATATTTTCAAAAAGGACACTTGTTATGGGATGGAATGAGTAATTCTTAAGACTTTTATGTATAAGATCAAATTAATAAAGGAAGTTCCACGAGGGTAGTTGTCCCCACTAGACCCCACGTGGCTCTACCACTTAGCATTTTCCTCTGGAATTTCTGATTAAATTTTGGCATGTTTGAAAAGTGTTTTTATTTGTTGTATTCTTGATTATATGCCCAAGATTTTGGCTTCAAATTGTCAAAAAAATAAGTGTGCAACATGTTTTAATATGTTTTTCCTGATTGTTTTTTAAGAGTTCAACTTGAATTTTGCTCGGTTGGGTGATACGTGGTGATTAAAAATATACTCTACATTACCTGAAAGGCAGTGAGCTTAAAAGGGCTTTCTTGCTGGAAAACACCGTCTTTATTGAGCCATCTCTCTGGCCGGAATTCCTCTGCATCATCACCCCATAAAGATTTCATCCTACCCATGCAATATGGTTGATATGTTATCATATCCCCTTTCCTCACACTGAATCCATCCGGAAATGTATCGTCCGAAAAACAAACCTTAGCATCCTGTGACAGCATTGCAAAAACAATAGTACATAATTGTGATCAATGTGTTATTATGCACCGTGTGTGTGTGTCAGGAATGTTGAAATTCATGCAAGCATTTTGAATAATAATTAGTAGTTCGAAAGTTGGGATGTATCCAACTGTTCTATGTGAGTGGTGGATGACATCATCATAACGTCATCTCTTACTCACGTAATTTTAGTCAGATGTGTCTCACTCTTCAACTCTATATCATTACTCATGCATTTCGTTTTACGATTAGTTACCACAGGAACTGCCGGATAGAGTCTTAGTGTCTCAGTCAATGTTGCATGGAGATAGTGCATCTTGTTGACAGCATCTTCAGTGATAGCATTTGCAAACTCTTCAAAACTTGAATTTTCAATGTCCATTTGTATTGCCTCTTTAACTTCTTGAGCAATTTTTTCTTGAATGAGTGGATACTTGCATATCATGTAAAAGAACCAGGAAAGAGCAACAGCTGTTGTGTCCTTTCCAGCAATTATGAAACTGAGGATGAAATCCTTTAAATACTTTGGATCAGTCTCATTTGCCTCCAGAAGCCTTGACACAAGGTCCATCTTTTTCATCTGCCATTCATGTTTATCCAATACATAAGTTAATTTTGTTGGATGATAAGTACAAAATGATAATTAAATAAAAATTCAGCCACACAGATTGGCCCCGCCCGAACATATTTGGACGGTTTTGGATGGTTTAATCAGGAATGTGATGAAGGGTTAAAACCCGGCACGTTGTTTGCACTCAATAGGAGTTGAATCTCAAAAGTAAGACGTGATGTTTCGTGAAGCACCACGATCAAATGACTTGCTCATTTAAGCCAACTCCTTAGAGTTATCTCGCCCCATTTATATTGCATAACTACTTAAATACTGACATATAATATTAAAGTACCCTTTCATAAACAATAACACCAGAATCATAATATCTTGTGGCTTTTAACGTTTCTTAAACTCACATCTTTTCTAATATTTTTAAAAAAAAAAAAAAAAAATTTGTTAAATGGGGCAGGGTGGGGGATTTTCAAAGGGGCCAAGGACTGGGATATTTTGACAAGCATTTAATCAAGGACAAAGATGGGAAAGGAGGGCCCTGTTCCAAATCGGTTCCTTTACCAAATTACCATCCCTAATATGAAAGAGGTCAAGTTGTTAGAACTCACCGATGAATCGTGTTTAAACTCTTGACCTTGTACGGTCCTGCTTCTGATAAATTTATATACAAATCTGTTAATCACTTTGATACTCTCTCTCATTTTCGCTTCTGATCCGATGTTCAAGAATCGCTTGATTCTCCAGAATACATCGACATATCTGTACACGGTTATGGCACTTGCTTCATCGAAAGCTTTGGAGAACAGGGCAGCTTCTTCATTTGTTCCACACATGCTGTCTAGTTCTGCCCCGAGTACAACCTTGAATACTGCATCTAATGTCGACTTCATAAATATATCCTGCCAATTGAACACAATGATCAGTATATATATGTGAGTATAAGAGAGCAGTACTTAAAACCAAATATAGAAAGTGAGAAAGTGAGGGAGAGAAAGGATTGGAAGATTGAGTCGGTTTTTCTTTGCATAGTGAAACCTCTTGCCTGATTGTAAGCCGGAACCACGTGTATTGTGTGGTGCATGGTTTATTTATTTTTGATGCATGAATGAGGAGGAATAGCTACACTTCCATTTTATGAATATCTTACTTGGACTTCAATTGTTTGATTGGAAGTTGCAGCTTTAGACACTATCCCGGCAAGTTTTACTGCATTGTTTCTGAATACTACACTGCTGAAGTCCCTCAGCATCTTGGTGGAGAACTCGTAGCTTGATATTTTCCTCTGGTGTTGCCACTTTTCTCCGTCCACCGTGTGAATCCCATCGCCTAGAAGATCCATCATGATGCTATGATGGAACCATCCCTACAACAAATTTGTTTCAGCTGTCACTTACACGCACTTCACACACACATATATAACAAATATATATGTAATACACCCACTCATATATACACACATGGGTGGAAAATATCCCAACAATATATAATTTCCATTGTTCAGGTTCATACACTTCTAAAACCAAATTTTGAAGTTCAAATCAGATTCTTAAGACAATATACTGCTGAGGTAGTAAAAAAAAATTGCACAAGAGGTGGAAATTGGTTCAAGTTGTGATTTTTTGTTGAATTACTCAAAACCCATATGCAATCTTGAATTTCAGAACAAAAAATTGAAAATAAAAGGTAAAATCAAGCACTCAAACTTGAAAAAAGAGCTTGGGTTGGACTGGGTGTCCAAATATTCGAAGTCTTCCTTTCTTTTCTCACTATTTCTTGACAGCCAAACACAGAACTTTTGGATTCGACTTCATCATGAACTGAAATACAAGATATGGCACTACAATCTTCTCTATTTACAGCTAACTCTTTTCAAGCAATAGTGATAATTAACTATGAACAAAGATACATACATACATACATACATATATATATATATATATATACACACACTATTAGATGAGGTACTATTACCTTGCCATAATTTGCAAAGTTGGTTTTGAGGAAATACTCAACAATTGCAGGGTCTGCAGTGCAAATTTGGCTTCGAGAAAGGTCGAGCAATCTGTAAGTCTTGTTTCTGCTTGAGAGTTGAGTCATGTAGTCATGCAGCCTCTCAAAGTGGAGCAGTTGATGGAAGACTGTGGCAACAACAGGGTAGTATCTCTTTTTCTTGCCTGAAGATGAGAGTTGGACAACAAATTTGGTGAGACATATTACAAGAATTACAGCTAAAGCTGTTACTGTGAATGAGATGGGATTAGAAAGGAAATCCATATGTGGAAGCCCTTTTGTGATTGTGTAGTGTGATATTTTCTTGTCAATGGACTTGAGAGATGAAGATTGTGGAGTGGGGAACAAATTTGTATATATAGAGGAAATGTTGTGTATGATGTACCTCTTTTCCAAACTTCGACTCAACTTCTTGAAAATGAAAATTCAATGCCTCAAAAGTTTGGCTAAGAATGAAAAATAATGATCTTGATAAAAATCAAAATTTTAAACTAAAGGACAAGAATTGAAATGTAAATTGAAATTTTGATTCATACTTTTCATAAATTTGATATTAAGGATCAAAAGTTTGGCTAAGAATGAAGAATATTAATGATTTTTTAAAAAAAGTCGCCTTATTTTTGTAGTCCAGCGATGGTCATGAGAGGAAACATGGTCTTTTGATGTGAGACTTTGCCGCTACTATTCTTTGATTGTCATTGCAGGGTCTTTATGTTTTTTTAGACTTGTACTTTCAAGAATTTTAAACAAAAAGACAAGAATTGAAATGTAAATGGAAAATTCAATTTAAACTTTTCATAGATTTATTACAGGAATGATAAGTTTGAATAAAAACGTAGATTAAAATTGCATTATATTTGGAGTCCAGTAGCGCTCATGAGAGAAAACAGCACCATCTAGGGGGACTTTGCTGCAATACCCATATGGCCATTTTGTTCTTGGGACTTGGTCATAATCTTGTAATTTATTATTAATCGAGTTTTAATTAAAAATTGTATTAATATTATCCTAACACCTTATCCGAAAAAAAAAATTCTAATTCAAGACTTAGAATTAAAATTTGTCTTCCCACCCCCAAGTTTGCTAGGACCTAAAAAAAACAAACAAATAAACTTATAGTCCATCAATTCTAATTCAAGATTTATATTTCATCGAGCATTACTCAGTGACTTAATTGGTAGAATGTCCAACTTCTCAAGCGGGTATGCCTATATTCAAGCCTCCCCAGTCTCTAGCTTGTCAGGACAATAAATGAAAAAATAAAAAAAATAAAAAAAATAAAAAAAACCTTATAGTCCATCAATTCCAATTCAAGACTTATATTTCAACGAGTATTACCAGTTAAGTAGAATGTCTAATTTTCTACCTGTGTTCAAATCTTCCCACACCCTAATTTGCCACGACAAGAAAAAAATAAAAATCAATTTTAAAGACTTATAGTCCATAATGGTCGAAGTCGATATAAGAATCATTTCCAATTGAATGATATTTCCACGAAAAAAGTATGCATGTTAGAGAAACTGGGCTGAATGTAACTGAGGATCGTAGAAACAAATTGCATTATTGCCATCGATGACTCTACATGGACCTTGGCCAGTGATTTAAAGATGAGGTGAGGTGGACTTAGTTCACGATAATAACAACAAATATGAAATTTCAATGAATGGAGAATATTTTTTTTTCCTAGTTAATGAATGGAGAATATAAAGATTGAGATTCTCACTATTGTAGGGTAAAGTACAAAAAATCATCCTCAATTATGATTAAATTTGCAAATAATTTCCCTTAGCTATGTTTTGTGCATAAAACCTTCTTAACTATCACATTTAGTTATAAAACGCCCATTTGTCTTAGTTTTTTTTTTCATTAAATAACCATAATACATTTTCTTATTGAATTATACTTGATATTTTTTTTCTTGTTGAAATAAATTATGAAAAAAATTCTAACTAATTTGAAGAAATAGTCTCCATTAAATTTGCATAAGTTTGCCTTTAATTTTTAAAATTAATTATTAAAACAAAATCTTAAATAGAAAATTTTGAAACAATTTAAGTAATTTCTTAATTTTCTTGAATATATTGCATTAAAAAGAAGATATTTTTTATTTACGTAATTTATTAATTGTTTATGCATATTGTTTGGAAAAGAATATATTTTTTATGCTAAATTTTTTTATAGTGAGTACAATAAATTTTATTATAATAAGTTAATCATTTTAGAAAATGATAGCTACAAATCTATTTATTTTTTTTCATTTTTATAATCACTTGATACTAATTATAAAATTTAGATAAATGGTATAATTAAAATCTAAATAAGAGAAAATATAATAAAAAATAATTTAATAAGAAATGACAATTTAATAAGAAATGGTAAAATAGTCTTTTGTGATGGTCTTGTCCTTAATTGCAACAAATCAATAGTTTAGGGTGGCAATGTTTAATTTAGGAAGGTTAGTTTCAAAAAACCAATAGTTTAGGGGGTGTTTTTTTCACTTTACTCATATTTGTAATTAGAAATAAAATAATTCATGTGGATTTAAACAAGACGTAGAGATAACCACGAGTCATAGAATTTTAACAATAGAGTAACTCAATTATAGAAATTAGAAAATGGAAAACAACCATTTATATTTTCTCAAAAAAAAAAATAAATAAATAAATACGGAGGAGGAGAAACAACAATAATAAAATAAGTATGAAGGAATTGGTCTGGATAAGGCCTAGCAGTCCAGTATGACTCTAATTTGCAAAGTTCGTTTTGAGGACATACTCAACAATTGCATTCGGCTCCGAGAAAGGTCAAGCAGTAATTGGTCTGGATAAGGCCTAGCAGTCCAGTATGACTATAATTTGCAAAGTTGGTTTTGAGGACATACTCAACAATTGCAAATTTGGCTCCGAGAAAGGTCAAGAAGCAGTCTGAAAGTCTTGTTTCTGCTTGAAAGATGAGTCATGTAGTCATGCAGCCTCTCAAGTTTGGCTAAGAATCAACATTTTTAACTAAAGGACAGAATTGAAAAGTAAATTGAAATTTTGATGCATACTTTTCATAAACCACCTTATTCTAATTCAAGATTTATAATTCAACGTGCATTATCCGTAATCTAATTGGTGGAATGTCCAATCCCTCAAACGGGTATGCCTGTGTTCGATTCTTCGCACTCCATAATTTGTCAGGACAAAAAAATAAATAAATAAATAAATACTACAACTATCAATTTTTCATCGAGTATTACCCAATGACCTAGTTGGTAAAATGCCCAACTCCCCGAGCAGGTATGCTCGTGTTCGAACCTTCCTAACCCCTAGTTTGCTAGGACAATAAATAAAATAATAATAATACTAACAGTCCAATTCTAATTCAAGTCTTATATTCCATACTTAATTGATAAAATGTTCAATTTCCCGAGCGAATATACCCTTGTTCAACCTAATTTGCCAGGACAAGAAAAAAATAAAAATAATGGTCTAAATCAAAATAAGAATCATTTCCATTTGAATGATACTTCCATGAAAAAGGTATGCATGTCGGACGAAACTGGGCTTAACGTAACTGAGGATCGTATAAACAAATTTGCAATATAGCCATCGAAGACTTTGACATGAACCTTGACCAGTGATTTAAAGATGAGGCCATGATCAGTTTGAGGTGGACCTAGCTTTGTTTTTTCATTATAATTAACTATTTTGAAGTTACAATGAATAGATAATATAAAGATTGACATTATCAATATTTGTAATTACAAATAAAATAATTCATGTGGATTTAAACAAGACATAGATGTAACCAGGAGTAGTAGAATTTTAACAACATAGAGTAACTCAATAATAAAAATTAGAAATGGAAAACAACCATTTATATTTTCTCAAAAAAAAAAAAAAAAGAAAAAAAAAAAAAAGGAAAAGAAGAAGAAGAAGAAGAAGAAGAACGAAACAACAATAATAAAATAAGTACGGAAGAATTGGTCTGGATAAAGCCTAGCAGTCCACTATGACTATAAGATGTATGTCTGCCCTTGAGCCCTTGATTTTCACTTCGCGTAAATATGTCTAAAGAATGTTCCCCAAAAGCTTAAGCTAGCTATTGGGTAGTGCTCCATATTCACCCATTTATATCATTTTATTTTCCATCCGAATCTGATGTAAGATAAATACCCATATAATATTATTTCTCACCCGAACTCGCAACGCCTTCATTATGGGTGAGCCACCTTGCCTACTCAAGTGGACTCACTCGGACGCCTCCGAATTAGGCACTTGGCGTGACACCAGATTAAGAACTGAATGGTTGGCATAACCCTCCAGGCTAGGGCAGGGTGGTTGATGGGTATAATAGTTGAATTAGGCTCTGATATCAATTGTGACGGGTGAACACTTACTCATTTGCCCAAAAATATAAATTATTTGATAATGCTACATACCCACTCATTTATACCCATTTCACTTTTTATTCAAATTGGATGTGGAACAAATATCTTTGTAACACCTTTTCGAGAGGAGGAATGAGTCATGTTTTGACTCCATTTAATTTGAGTGAAATTTGAGATGCATGGGAGCATGCATAGATGACTTTGAAGTACGTGTACCTCGACTTCTGATTTCATTACTTTTTATTGTTAATTACCAAATAGTGTGTTCGATACAGGAGTTTCGAGTTCATCAAGTATCGAGCGATTGGTTTCTCAGAGATGGAGAAATTAAATGTTGTCGATATATTTAAAAATTCTTTAATTTTTTCTGAGGCTGTATTATAAACTTGAAAGGAAAGAAATATGGAATAAACTTTTTCTCTGAATTAGCACACAATTCACAAGTTTGCACAAGTTCTCTTTATAGGAGAGAATACACACACATAATTAGCTGGCCTAATTAATAATTTTCTAATTTATAGCATTTGACCAATATTCTATTTACAGCAAATATCCTCCAAATATTATATTTACAACTAATAATATTTAGCAGTATTACTACCGAATCTTTTCTTTTCAACACTCCCCCTCAAGCTGGTTTGAAGATATCCTTTATAGCCAACTTGCCAATTAGTCTGTCCAACTATCTTGTAGGAAGTCCCTTTGTAAGCACATCTGCAACTTGCTCAGTAGTAGGAATGTACGGCATACAAATCAATCCGTTTTCAAGCATTTCCTTGATGAAGTGTCTATCTACCTCCACGTGCTTTGTTCAGTCATGAAGCACTGGATTGTGAGCGATTGAAATAGCAGCTTTATTGTCATAGTACAATTTCATAGGCAACGAATTAGAAACCTTTAATTCATTCAATAGTCTCTTAATCTATAACACCTCACAAATTCCATGAGCAACTGATCTAAACTTGGCCTCTACACTGTTTCTTGCTATTACATTCTATTTTTTACTTCACCAAGTGACAAAGTTTCCTCCAACAAAGGTGCAGTAGCCAGAAGTTGACCGTCTATCAATAGCTCTCCCAGCCCAATCTGCATTATTATAGGCTTCAACTTGCAAATGCCCACGGTTTTTTAACAGTAGACCTCTTTTAGGGGTCTCCTTTACGCATTTGAGAATTTTGTAAACTACATCAAAGTGTTCTCGTCCAGGTGAATGCATGAACTGGCTAACCATGCTGACTGCAAAAGCTATATTTGGACGTGCATGTGACAAGTAGATTAGTCTTCCAATAAGTCTTTGATACTGCTCTCTATTCAGAACTTCTTCATCTTTATAAGGCTGTAGCTTAAGGTTGGGCTCAATGGGTGTCTCGGCTGATTTACATCCTAGCAGACCTGTCTCACTAAGTAAATCAAGAACATATTTACATTGATTCACAAATATACACTCTTTGGATCTAGCAAACTCCATTCTAATAAAGTATTTTAATACACCCAAATTCTTGATCTCAAAGTCAGCTACAAGTCTCTTTTTTAATCTTTCCAATTCTTCATTGTCATTACATGTCAAGACTATATCATCTACATAGACAATTAACACTGCAACCTTGCCTTCTCTACTGTGTTTGTAAAACATGGTATGGTCAGCTTGGCTCTTACAATAGCCACAATTTTTCACAGCTCTCCCAAATCTCTTAAACCAAGCTCTAGGGGACTGTTTGAAACCATATAGAGATTCTTTTCAGTCTACAGACTTTATTAGGTCCCAATTTTCTCTCAAACTCAGGTGGTAGATTTATAAAGACCTCCTCCTCAAGATCTCCATTTAAAAAGGTATTTTTTACATCTAACTGGTGTAATAGCCAGCTGAAATTCACAACCAAAGGTAACAAAATTTTGATTGAGTTTATCTTGGCTACAGGAGCAAAAGTTTCTTGATAATCAATTCCATAGGTCTGGGTGAACCCTTTTGCT
>JAOTQH010000026.1:1729782-1744475 GCA_025631255.1 Cornus kousa
ACATTAAGCTCTGGATTCTGGAGAAGACTCTTAAAGCTAAGGAACATGGCAAGTGGTTTAATTAGTCACAAGATTGGCTCAGGTCTGAACACAAGTTTGTGGATTGATTATTAGCTCCCTAATGGACCTATCTCATCTCAACTCAATCTCACTGAAGTGGAAATTCTTTAACTGGACTGCCAAGTCAAAGTTGATAACCTAATTTGTAATTTTCAGTGGATGATCCCTCATTCTCTTCAACATAATCTATTCTTGCAGTCTCAATCATTCATTTATCAGCTCAACAACATACCCTTACCTTCAACAACAGCAGACCTGATCCAATGGTTACCTAGTGCTCAACAAGGCTACTCTTACAAACTCACCATGAAATACTTCACCCCACCTTCATTCTTGTTTGCATGACACCATATTGTTTGGTTTAAACATCATGTCCCAAAACATGGTCATATAGTTTGGATGGCCATTAAAAATAGACTCTACACACTAGACTCAAAACCCATGAGAAATAAGTATAGAACAAATGCTTGCTTTCTGTGTTTGGCTGATTGGGAGTCATTGGATCACCTCTTCTTTAAATGTAGCTATAGTTGTGTCATTTGAAACTTCATTCAAAATGTTGCAGGTTTCTATATATTGCCAAGTTGCTGATCTGAATTGATTGACTAGTGCTCAAAGTTCCGGAAACCTGGTGACTTTACTATTCATAAATTGTTATTGTCAGCGTCAATTTATTTCATTTGGCAGGAAAGGAACTCAAAAGCATTTAGAAACAAGTCATCCCCTCCTCACATCCTCATCAGAACAATTAAAAATTGTGTTAAGGCAAGACTTGCCTTAATCAAGTTAAGGAGTGAAGACTTAAGGAGAGTTAACACAATGGAGGAGCTCCAACAGTTATTTCAGCAAGGCAGTGTTGTTTCCCTCTAACAACATGACCATTTACTTTGTGTTATGCTCCAACCAAGCTAATTGGCACGTTGGAAGATTTCCAACAGATATAGATTTCCCACCAAGGTTATGATGTTTCCTTTGGTCTGCCAGTTCTTTTTGTTATTGCTGCCCAGCTATCAGCTGAAGGTGGATACTTTGTATATAGTTTATGGTTGCTGATTATGTCTTTGCTAATTTCTGGCTTTGAGTTCAAGTACCCAAGGTTTACAAGTTGATTTATGTTTCATTGTTTCATTGTGTGGCAATGGCTTTCGTCTTTTCCCTTTTGGTATTGTAAAAGCTCCTGTAGCTCTGTGATCTTTGTTGTATAGTTTTTCTTTATTTATAAAAGCTTACCCATTCACAAAAAAACAAAAACAAAAAAAACAAAAAAAAAAAAAAAAAAAAAAAAAAAAAAAAAAAAAAAAAAACCTGATAAGGTCACTCTCAATCACTAAATGTAGTTAGAATAAGCATGTAATATTAGTACGGGGTTTAGTAACATGGAACTAAGCACTTTATTTATGTAAATAATATTATCACCTACATTATGGCCAATCACCATATTAGTTTCAGTGCCAACTTTGTGCTTTGGTAGACACTAATCACTATGCCCTTTAGGTCTGCAAAGTTGAGCCAACCTCTCCTTCATGCATCTGTTTATGTGTGAATAGATCATGGTTACAAGGTAACTAAAGTAATTGGTGATCTTGTACATAAATACAATCTGTTTCAGATCTCCAACCTCCTATTTTAATTTCTATTCATTTTTACACATATATAGGGGTGGCAACAAGGCAAAGAGGAGTTTTTTTGTGCATTGTAAGACCAAATGCCTCATCCATATCAATATCTTCTAGGTTCATACCCTGAGGTAGCTTCCAGTCAAAATGATTCAGAAGATTCGCGAGTGCAAGCTCAATTAGCACCAGTGAAAAGTTGATGCCAGGACACCCCCTCCGACCAGCCCCAAATGGCAACAGCTCAAAGTTTTGTCCTTTGAAATCAATGGAGCTATTCAAGAACCTCTCAGGTCGAAACTCATTGGGATTTTCCCAACATTTCGGGTCTCTAGCTATCGATTTTGCATTGAAGAACACCCTTGTTTTGGCAGGAATTTCGTAGCCTCTAATCGTGCAGCTCTCTGTTGTTTCTCGTGGCACCAACAATATGACCGGTGGATGGAGTCGAAGGGTCTCCTTGATAGCTAAATTCAGGTATACCAGTTTTGAAATATCGCTTTCTTCCACCTTCCCTTTTCCTTTGACAACCTCTCTCACCTCTTCCTGAGCTTTTCTCATCACTGATGGATTCCTAATGAGCTCTGTCATTATCCATACTAAAGTGGCTGAGGATGTATCGGTTCCTGCAATGAACATATCCTGCAATGCTCAAATTAAAACATTTCTTCCTTAGTCACAAAAATTTCAAGTCGAAAAAGTGAATTAACAAGAGACTAATTTGGTTTAGTTATCATAAATCAGTTTTCTTGTTTTTTTAGTAACAAAATTTTGAACTTTTTTTTTTTTTTTTTCAATTTTTTGGAAACAAAAAACTATTATCAGAAAACAGAACCAAAGGAGTCCAAAGAAATTAGAGCAGGCAAAGAAGCTACATACATACCGTTATAACAGCCTTGATTTGTTCATTATTGAGCCTAATTACTTGACTTGGATCCTTCTGAACTCGAAGCAACACATCTACAAGATCTTCGTGCTCGGGTTTAGGCCTCTTGGGGTCAAGATGCTCCTCCAGTACTTTGTCATAGAACCTGTCCAATTTATTAAAATTCTTTTCCACCCTTTCTTCCAAGCCACTGAACTTGTTCAACCACCCCATCCATGGAAAAAAATCAGCAACACAAAATCCACCCAACAAGTCCTGTGTCTCATGAAGAATCTCATCAAACTTGTTCTTCCCATTCTCTCCCTTTTCATCACTCTTTCCACTGAAAGCAGCGCGGCAAACAACATTATTCGATAGCAAAAGCACCAATTCACTCAGGTTGACTGGACTCGAAGAATGAGCTATAAAATCAACCATAATGGTCACCTCCTCCTTCCTCACTACATCAAAGGACTGCACCCTCTTTGCACTTAACAGCTCCGTCATTGCAATCTTCTTGACCTCCCTCCAGTACCCACCATAGGGCGCAAACGACATAGTAGAGCAGTTATAACTGAATTTCTTGGCAGCATACAGCACAGGCCGGCCTGAGAAAACGCGATCGTGTTCTTTAAAGATCTCTCTAGCCATATCGGCTGAGGAGACCACTAAAGTGGGCACTGAACCTAGTTTCAAGAACATGAGAGGTCCGTATTCATTTGAAAGATGTTCAAGTGATCTATGGGGTAAGTCACCGAGTTGGTGCAGGTTGCCAATAAATGGGAGCTTCTTAGGACCAGGAGGGAGCCTCCTAGCTTCAACTATTTTGTTTCTTGGCTTGATCAATAGCAATAACAAAAAGGGTATGAGAAAAATTGGAGAGAGCATCAAGAAAAGCTGAGAACTCATTGTAGTGTTGCTCAGAACAAGATAGGGAGAGACAAAGATCTTCTTTTTTTAAAACTGGTTTAAACTGACCTCAATACCAAACTCAAATAGAGACTTTAATACACATAACAATACATTAGTCTATTTTTGACCCAATAGTTGTGCATGCACTAGGTTGCTTGATAAACTTGTCATGGACTAATAATAAAAACAAAATGTGACGGCTCAACCTTGAGGTATTTAATGCCTCCGCTAAGAAAAGTGGTCACAAAAGTGATCTCGCTATATTACTCTTTTATTATATTGATTACGAAGTAAATATAACTACTCTTCTTTTGATCGATACTAGTTTATTTTAGTGGAAATTTTTTATATTAACATTACTTTAGTACCAACCTTTAAAGAGAAATCTATACAATAACAAAATGTAGAGTATGTTTCATGAGCCTCCTAGTCTTCACTGGTTTTCTTCTGGGCTTGATCAACTTCAACAATAACACAAAAAAGGTGTGAGAAAAATTGGAGAGAGAATCAAGAAAAGCTGAGAACTTCTTGTAATTAATTGTTCAGAACAAGGCAAGGAAAATAATAATAATATATATATATATATATATATATATATATTTTGAGTAAGTAAAAAGTAGATAAACAAATATAAATAGACTATGTTTAATAACAACGGGTTTAAGCTGACCTAATTAGTACAAACCTGTAAAGATGGACTGCAGATTAAAATGATTAAATTAGTCTATGTTTGACCCAATTGTAGAGGGTGCATGCAGTAGGTTGCTTGATGAACAAAAATAACAGAAGAGAAGTGTTTGTGATTAGAGTGTGATTATTTCTTGTTTCATCATATATACTATATATATCGTACTAAATCTATCATGATTCATGAACCCATTTACTCTTATCACAATATACTACTATTTATGTTGATGATAGAATGAAAGTATACTTAGATTTGGAATTGAAAGAGTTTAAATTAATAAATATATTTTAAATTTTAATTCTAAGATTATAATCCCGTTGTACAAGAACTTCTCAAATGGAGTCCACAATAACATAAAACGTGATATTTCAAAAAAAAAAAATATATATATATATATATATATATATTTAGTTTAAACGTGACAAGTAAATGCAGTAAGTCTGGTAACATGGCAGACCAGTACCTTACTGTCATGTCTCTATTTATTACCTAGAAACAGGCGGCTCTCCCTACTGGCTACTGACTAGCCCCCTTTTCCCTTCCCAATGCATCAAATATGAAAACCATTTCGAAAGAATAGAAGTTTCTCACTATTAATCTGACTTAACGTAAGGTTCCAACTTTAGAGGGTTTTTTTGTCAAGATTGCGATCTTAACATTAGTCTAATTTCGTTAGCTTTTGATTTTTGAGTTACCTATGCGGGTCTTATTTGGTTTGTGGTGTTTGGTCTTGGTCTAGATGCCGTATGATGTTGACGTTTGTTCTTGACAGATAAAAAAAAAAAGAAATACTTATGAGTGTAAAAAATATTTATTTTTCTTGGTATTTAATGATAGTAAAATATTTAGAAAGAATTTTTTTAAAAATTTTAATTAAATAATTTAAAATTTTAATAAAAATAAATTTTTTTTATAAAATTTTTGATAAGTTATTTTACAAGCCCCAATTGATAAGCTTGACTTTAATTTTGATCTAAATCTTATTAAATACTACAAAATATAAATAAAATAAAAAATATTTTACATTAAAACACTCCGGTCTAAATATAAATTTTCTTTTAAATTTTCCTTGCTTCACGTCAAATGTGAATACATATTATCCAGAGATGACAATACATGGCCAAAAAACAAACAAAACATGATTAAAAAAAAACCCTGAAGCTTACTACTTCATATGGGATTTGATCCTGAGAATTGGACCAATAATCTGAGAGGGATCTGCAATTAAATCAGTATTCTTACAATGAATGAGCACTTCATAATATTAGTGACACTCTTAAGTAAAAAATAAATAATCAGTGTCACATTAATACCAGGTTCGTAGTGGCCCATGATTGACCAAAGGAGATAAAAGTTAATCAAGCGGAGATTGAGGGAGTCTTTTGGATTGGGGTGGAGGGTATTAGAAAGAAATACACACAAAAAGAGAGATTTCATAAATGTTAGAGAACATCTCCTTTGAAAAAGTTAATATGTAACGACCCAAATCTCCTTGGATCCGGATCATTAAACGGGCCCTAACTCGACCTAAAAAATTCAAGGGCAATACTGTAATTCTACATTAAATTTAAATGACAAAACCCAAAAGGGGTAAAATGATAATTTGTCATAATTCTATAAATTGCGGTTCAAGGGTATAATAGTCATTTACTTGCATCACGTAATAATTAAATTGAGGTCCGGGGTAAAATGGTCCTTTTGGGGCAAAAAAAAATAAAATAATGACATTTATTTGGGTCATAAAAGTAATTACTTGCAACTTCAAGTGGGTGCCAAAGTGCAATTGTAGGAAATTAAAATAGAATTATTCAAAAGGCATAAACCGATCGACTGGTTTGGGGGCATACGTCGACTGGTTGAGATTTGAACAATGAAAAACCCACTAAGGAGATACCAGTCGACGTATGGCTCCCCATACGTCGACTGGTTTGAGGCTAAGATACCGGTCGACGTATGACTCCCATACGTCGACTGGTTTGGGACGTCCAACCAAAATTGGTTACTGTGAAGACACCAGTCGACCGGTTTGGGCCATACGTCAACCGGTTTGTGAAAATCATCACTCTCACTTCCCACTATCCTGTACAAGCCAAAAACACCAACTTTTGGTCGTTCTACTACCCACGTCACTACACTTACGTGCAAAATTCATATATTTCCAACATCAACAATAACCATGTCATTAACGTAATATATCCCACGTCACTAAAATACAATTTAGTTTAAAAATGGTAATTACATTTTAGTCACCAAATAAAATACGACAACCACGTTATTAACGTAATTTGTTACACGTTACTTAAAATACCCAATCTGATTTGAGTGAGTAAAACATAATTACATTTTCTCAATAGCCGTGAATACAAATTTAATTACATTCCCAAAATTAGAATTATACATGAAATGGCCAAATACAAAATAGCAAAAATCATCTTCTAACAACTTTAAATTTTTGAGGTGGATTGACATCCGCCGGTTCTTTTCCAAGACCTGAAAAAAATTATATATATAATGGGGTGAACAATTGCTCAGTAGGTGACACTTAAGACACGTCTCTTGTGTCCCCGTGAATTCATACAAAGAATAGGCCAATAGGAAATGGGGATCATACATTGTTGGGATAACACAACATAGCAACAAGTCTCATTATAAACCATAGAATGCTATGGATGCAGTACATGCCGATGTCGCTCCCTATTTTCAAAACCTTCACTTTCAAACCGTTAATGTAACCCCCTTTGGTGACTCCGCAGCGGCGAGAGAAGGATTGGCTACTATCCCTGACCTTTGGTGACTCCGCAGCGTCATTATGGGGCCCAGATAGCTCAACCACGCTAGGCGACTCCCTAGTTCCCTCTAGGTTACATTAACTTATCGGCCCGTTGGTGACTCCGCAGTGACCTGGTTTTATCAAAACAATTCATCAACATACTTTCTCAAAACTCCCATTTTTCATTTCAAAATCAATTCTTCTCATTTCTTGCCCAATGTAAATGCATAGATGCATTCATGTCATATTAATAATCATTATTCCACAACCAACTTATTTTAAGTAAGCAAGACATAATATCACAAGGATTTCCCAAGAATTTCAACATGCTATTATGCAACAATACACCTAGCATAGCGAACATATATAAATCATCACATAGGCAAGCTTTCCATATAAAACATTTAATACAAGTTCTCACATAAGCACATACACATATTCTAACTACTTTTAAATTACAACTAGCACAAATAAGCATGTCTTGCAACAATTTAGAAGGTATAATTCACATAGGAACAAGAAAATTGTAGATTAAGAGCCCCTACCTCAAGATTGCACCAAAACCCTCAAAGTGGGTCTTGGATTCGAAATCCAAAGGGTGCTCAAAACTGAAAATTGTTAGTACTAGTGCGTAGAGCTCGTCGTGTTCGTCGTTTTGCCTCAAACAGTTCTCAATTCCGACAAGTATTGAGTGAGTTATCAAAGATCAAATATTTGCATCAAGAAGGAAAAGAAAAATGATGAGAATGAGGTAGAAGAAGAAATGGACGGGAGAGAGAGAATGAGAATTAGAAATGGTCTCTAGACCATTTGATGCCTAATGGTGGGTCCCAACCACTTTGAATTTCTTTTATCTTTTTTCTTTTGGTCACAAATTGCACCACATAACATATAATATACCACCAATTAATTGCTACACAATCTACATAAATTAAACTGCACAAAAATGCAATTGGACCCAACCACAATCCCGAATAACAACGTGAAAAGACAAAAATACCCTTGTCTCTACGAATTACCGAAAAAAAATAAAAATGCCGAAAAATCGGAAACATTACAGCAATTAATAGAACAGTTCCATGCAGTTCCATTGTTAACTTTAGATGCTTCCAAGCATATTGGATAGATTTGCGCCATGTCTCTTACTGCATTCTTCAGCCTTCATAATGCTTACACGTGTAAGACTATGTTTTCCTACATTTCTACCTATTTCAGCATGATTTTCCATTTGCCGGAATAACTGCTCTTCCCATGGAAATCCTCCACGTGTCCCACGTTTCCAGGTTATTCGCATTTCTACTTGCAACCACGTTCTGCCATTTCTACTACTTATTCGCATGACATTCCACTAGAATCTTGCACATTCCATTGGAATAACCCCTCTTTAATTGGAAATTCTGCCATGTGTCCCACTTAGAAATCATGTCTTCCAATTGCTTACCTCTTGGCCTGCCACGTGTCCCATGACTCTCCACTTAAATATAACCGCTTGCTTTATTAGTTGACATGTGTCCCATAACTTTCCACTTGAATGTAACCGCTCGCTTCCTAGGCTGCCATGTGTCCCATGACTTTCCACTTACATGTAACCGCTCACTTCCTTGGCTGCTATGTGTCCCAGAACTTTCCACTTGCATGTAACTGCTTGCTTCCTTGGTTGCCATGTGTCCCATGACTTTCCACTTGCATGTAACCGCTCACTTCCTTGGCTACCATGTGTCCCAAGACTTTTCACTGGAACGTCGTAATACCTTTCCATTGGAATCGACCAGGGTAATCTTCCACTGGAAAGTGAAAAAATAGGGTATATACAGACATGAACACGATTAGCCCAAACCCAAACCCTCTTATCTCATGTCGTGTCAAATATTGCCACCCCTAAACGAAGTCGGTGAATACATCATCAAGCCAATCTCATTCTACCATCGTCGTCAGAAATTGTAAGGGTACCCAATTAAGCCGCTAATAAAAAAAACCCAATCTATATTGTTTGGATTTTGAGTCGTTAGGTTTTGTTGTGCAAATATTTGTGGGTACATTTGTGTAATTTGAACCCCTCTGTTTTGTATATGTGTGTGTGTGTGTGTATATATATATATATATATATAGATCTGTATGTGTGTAGTTTTATGTGGTAGTGGTGGAATGACGAAGATGTGTGTATGTGTGCAAGAATACCAATTGGTAAGGTTGTGAAATGGTGGTGGTGGGCGCTGTGGAGTGGCAGTAGTGGGGCTGTGGAGTGGCGGCGGCGGCGGGGTGTGGTGAGGTGCTAGTGGTGTTTGTTTTTGTCATTAGGGTTATTTTAGTCAATTAAAAGTTATTCACATTGGTCAAACAAAAGTCAAAGGGCAAGTATATATTTTTATATGGTTAAGATGTCTTTGTTTAGTGTACCAAATTTAAGAGGTGTCATTATTCAAAAAGTTATTAAGTTGTATGTAGCTCTTTTAGGCAAATCGGGGGACTATTCACTTTTGCGAGATAAAAAGAATACTACTATATTACAACGTCCTTGATAGATGTCTAGACATTTATATGACATTCACACATTCCCCAATTTAATACTTTAAAATTTTAACTTTGAATTTCCAATCTATTAGGGTTGTTTCAAACTTAACTTTGACATCTCCTTTTATTCTTCCATGAAGACTTGTGGGGGAGGTCTAATTCTCAGAAACCATCTTGGTTTTCCGCTCAAGGTTGCTTCGGCCTTTTTATCTAATGTCTCCAGTCCGTCACTTGCTGAGGGTCTGATTCTTCGGGAAAGTCTCTGATCTTCTTAAGCTCTGGAGTTACCACAATGTGATTATTGAGGGAGATTGTTTGCTTGTGATGCAACTTCAAGCCTCTGTGGAGGCTTTATTTATTGTTTTTCAGAATGTCATTTCTCTTCTTAAGGACTGTTTGGGTGCCTCTCTGGCTTGGGTTCGTCGGGGAGGAAATGTTGTAGCTCATGTTTTGAGCAAGAAGGCTTTTGTAGCCGCTCGTGGTGATTTGGATTGGTACAACTGACCTAAGTGGCTGTTGGATGTTCTTCTTGCAAATATTATTATTTTTTATTTGCAAGGCTAATCTTCAATGCTACAACTTATTAATATTTTTCATGGTTAAAAAGAAAAAAAAAAATTATTAATATTTCACATAGTCCTCAAAATTAAACCTATTTTTTCGTACGCATTATGGACGAATGCTAAATAATGACTAATACTAGATAATGACCTGTTTATTACGTTTTGATAATGCATATTTGTACCAATTCATCAATAGATAATGTCAACGCAAATGTTTCAATAGTGCAGTGAGTTTGTTAGCATTAGTCAATATATCAAATGTAAATGTTTCAATAGTCTAGTGAGTTAGTGCTTCCGATATATTTTAGAGTACTAATATAACTTCAAACACTTCTTCTCTTGTGAAAAAAAATGATAATAGTCAATGTATCAATCAAATACAAATAACCACCCTTTTCTTATCAATTGTCTTTCTGCTATAAAGTGTCTCCCACAAAATTCATCGATCAATGCCAATTGCCCCGTATGGGTCACATATTTTGAAAACTATATCTATTATCAAATTATTTTTTTGTTTTTTTCCTAACAAATCAAATCAATTCAACCGTCCACAAGATCTAAATATCAAAATATAATTTTTTAAACTCAAAAAAATCATGCTTTGAATGTGAAAAGGACATAAAGCAAGTAGGCCATATTATGTAGGAGGTACCATTCCAAACCTTGAGAAGCCTTCTTAAAAAGTGTCTTTTAGTGCCAATTATTGGTCATACTCAATGGATCTCTCTGGTCATTGTGGCAAATTAGCAGTAAACAATGGTGGCTTCAGGAAAAAGAATCAGGGGTTTACACACCAATCTTTATGAACATGATATTATGTGACAAATGATTTCCAGAATGTAAGATTTATTTATATGAGAGGCTACAAGTTTCAAGTTTAAGAGAGAATTTATAGTTAATAATTGTTTCATGAAAATGGAAAGCAACACAGATACCATTTACCGGGAAATATATATATATATATATATATATATATTACCACGGAGGGCAGTAACCCAGTTGTATCTTCTCTACGACCTGAAGTGGAAGATGAGAATTCGAGTCTCCTTAGTGACAAATGGGTGTGTGACTTCTAATTCCTCAGATATAGACGGGAAAATGCATATAGATGGAGCCCTTTATCCATGTGAAGGGTGAACATGGTTCGATAAGTAGCTTCCTTGCTCTCATCAACGAGTTTGAATTTGAAGAAGAAGAGAAGAACGGCTGCTAAAATCTTCATTTGCCTGTAAGCAAATTCCTTTCCTAGGCATATCCGAGGACCAGCCTAACGATTGGAGAAAAATAAATAAATAATATGGGAATTTTTAAATTATACAGCCTTGTAAAAACTTAATGTTTCTAACCTGAAAAGCCGTAAATTTAAAAGGACTTTCGGATCTGAAAACACCATTATCGAGCCATCTTTCAGGTAGGAATTCCTCGGCATCCTCTCCCCATATGTATGTCATCCTTCCCATGGCATAAGCCATGTAGTTTAAGCCATCTCCTTTCTTTATTTTGAAGCCATCAGGAAGGATATCATCTTCTCCTGAGTTCTTGCCATCCTGCATTAGATTAAAATTAGCAAATTATAGTTTCAGATTTGAATGTTTTCTCATTTAAACTTCAAGATAGAATGAATTAGTATATGAGAAAAACAAGAAAACTTCAGTGGTACATTATTCCCTCAGCTGTAGTATTTTAAATTGTAAACACTATATCCTTCATGCATTGAGTCGGCACCTTGGAATTGAAATAAATTTTCTCCGGTTCCAATTCCAAGGCGCCAATTCAGTGCTCCCAAATGCAATAATACTATAATCAGCAGGCACTGTTGTATCATTTTTTCCAAATTCGTTGTTGTAACCAATGAATGAAGGTCAAAGGAATACAGGCAAATACTTGGTGGTGTGCAAAACATTACCACAGGAACTGCAGGATAGAGTCTGAGTGTCTCGGTTAGAGCTGCATGAAGATACTGCATTTTATCCAGGGCAGCTTCAGATAAATTGGCAGTAAATTCCTCAGCAGACAAGATATCCTGAGCTTCAGTTGCCTCTCTCACTTCCTGTGCAACCTTTTCTTGAACCAGAGGATGCTTACACAGCATATAAAAGAACCAAGTGAGCGTGTTTGCAGAGGTGTCCTTGCCAGCAATAATAAAACTGAGAGTAATATCTCGCAAATATTGATCAGTCATGTTCTCTGGATCCTTTTCACTCTCCATCAAAAACCTTGATAAGATATCTTCTTTCCCTTTCTAAAAAAAAAAAAAAAAAAAAGGAAAGATTGATTTCTTAAGGTGGAAAAGGAATATCCATTATATTGAGTATAATCGACTCACATCAAGCTTTTCATATTTCATCAGCTCCCTCTTACGACGGATCAATTCGAAAACAAAGTTGTTGATGACTTTGATATTCTTCTTAAGTTCCGCCTCCAAGCCTATATTAAGGAACCTTTTAATCCTCCATAATAGATCAGCATATCGCCAATATATAATAACATTGGAATTGTCAAAGGCCCTCATGAATTGATTGCTGAATTCATCCAAACCAGATAGAGTATCAAGCTCAACTCCAAATCCCACCTTAAATATTGAGTCTAAAGTTGATTTCATCAACAGATCCTGCAAAAAAGAATAAAAAGTCCATAATTTTTGTTAGGAACCGAACACTAAGGGTGAGGCACGAATAGCCTTCAAAGAAGAAGGCCTTATTTCATTTATTTTTTCCTTTTTTCAAGGGTAAGGATGAAGGTAAAACATAGTTCTAAGAAACGTAGCATTGACCAGAAATGCTATGTGAAACATATTTCTATGAAGTGTAGCACTAACCAGAAAAGCTACCTTCAACCCCTAAAAATGAAGCATTTTTGCTTCAAAGTTCAAATACTTATTTTTTATTTTTATAAATTTCAAAAAGATTTGCAAAGGTTAGATGTGAATATTGTTAATTAAATTTCACTTTGAATTAAAGCTTCTTTAAATTTGCTTCAATAATAGGCCAAAATAGACTGATTCTGATTATGAAACCTGAAGATCCATCACTTGCTTAGCCACTGCTGCTGCAGAAACCTTCAAAGCTAATTTAGCTGCATTAGTTCGAAATACAATTGTACTGAAATCTCGTAAAACTTTCGTTGAGAACTCATAGCTTGCAAGCTTCCGTTGGTGACGCCATTTATCACCATCCACTGCGAAAATCCCATCACCAAAAAGATCTCTCATTATCTCATAATTAAATTCCCCCTGCAAAGACATTATAGCAGAATATCAAACTTAAAAAATTCAAATACGGAGTAAAGTTTACCATGCTATACAAGCTCTGTTACCTTGCCATAATTGGAGAAATTAGTTTTAAGAATATATTCAACATTAACAGGATCAGCAGTGTAGACTTCACTGTGTGACGGTGTGATCATACGAAAAGTACTGTGCTTCCGAGCAAGGGATGTGTGGTAATCAAATAGTCTATTAAAGTGTATGAGTTGATTGACTATTGGCCCTGCAACCGGTGGCCGATGGTCCTTCAAGATTAATTCTCTGATGTAAATGACTAATAATATAGCTATCAATAAAATCACGAAGAAAATTAACACTCCAATCAATGCTAAAATGAAAGATACTGCTGGGAAGAACCCTGTGATAAGTAGTAAAACACTGAACATACAGAAGAAAAGGGCACTCATTACAGAGTTCATCCAGAGGATCCCAAAATGAGATATGAACGAGAATGATCCAATGATTAATGAATTAGTTAATTACCTATACTCATCTAAACTGGTTCTTATATAATTCAGCAATATGTTCAATGGTTGTCTTTTAGTGTTTGTTTTTTCAGAAGATAGCATCTTAATTGAAATTTTCTCATATCCTCTAAAAGGTTGCTTTCAGCATAACCTTGAACTTAGCGACTTGTAGATTTATGAAAATTAAATATGAGGTTCAGGAAAGGGAAAGCTTTTAATACAACTAATGGATGTAGACTCTTTGGATGGGTTCACCCTTAGCCTAAATAATTTGACTGCTTATCTGTCTTATAGTTAAGGAAACTTGTACACCTTATTTTTTATCAAATGGATTTAAATGGAGCGATCCATCAAATGTTAATGCTCAGGCAAACAGATGATGGCATCTCTTTTACTCTATTATAATTGATTGGACCCAACTGCATGAATGTAAGAACAGTGTAACCAGGTCAAAAACTAATCAATCATGCTGCGCCTCAGTTTCTTCACATAGTTCCACGTGAATGTAAAATAAACTATCCATATTGGATATGAGGTCTAATAATAGCAAGGCGAGTTTAAAAAATAAAAATCCTGAACTATAATGATAATAACATGTAAATGATCTACTCAACAATGTGTTTATCTAGGATTATATAGCGATACAATGAGAATATTATGAAAAAATTTAATAACAGAAATGGATCTTAATACTTAAATAAATATCTGACTCTGTATCATTTCCTATTTCTGTATCTAACTGATTTCCTCCATATGTTCTTTACCATTTCACTTGATATTCCTGTATCTATCTGATTCCCATGATTAATATGTTCCCTTAATTCTGGGCCACAAAAACAGATCAAAAACAGGTCCCAAACATTAACACGTTCCCTTAGTTGGATACGCAGTACGTGTGGATGTGATTAACACTACTTCCTTGCAAACAAATCCCATCTTAGAATCTCTTCAAAACCCTTCACACCCACTAGGGTTTACA
>JAOTQH010000026.1:1772376-1785799 GCA_025631255.1 Cornus kousa
CTTTTGGTTATTAATGTAAAAAAAAAAAAAAAAAACAAACAAAAAAAAAAAAAAAAAACAAAGAAGAAGAATATAGTAGCATTAACATAATGTGTTTAGATACTTAAAAAAAGAAAAAATGAAAAAATGAGTGTAGTAACCCTTCTTTAATCTCAGAAAATATAGAAAGAAAGAAAAACTAGATATTGTTAAATATCGAGTATTGAGGCAAAACATGAATTCAGTTGTTTAAAAAGAATAAGCAAAAAAAAAAAAAAAAAAAAAAAAGAAAAATATTCAAGAGTGGTTGATATTGATCAGGGAGGCTATTAAACTGGTTAAAAGCTGGGATTATAACAATGTCCATTTAAATTTTGAGGGAGATTGCAAAGGGGGTTATGTCTCAATCCATCGCCAAATGATAGTCTGTGGGCTGTGGTGTTTTGCTTGTTAGATGATGCTAGTGTAATGCGCGCTCTTAGGAGTTGATAAGAGAGTTTTCTCTTCAATGGCCTCCCTGCAGTTGCAATTGTGTTGTCCATGAGATTGGAGATGTGGCCTCAATGGCTGCTCCACCTATTGGATGTTGATTTTTCTGCCTATTCAATGAATTGTTTACCTTTTTCTGGATTTTTTTTTTTTTTTTTTTTGAAATGCAAATTGTGCCGGTAGATCCCGAACTGTTTTAATATAAGTACTTCACATTTCTCTCACCCAGAGTATGTGAAACTGTGCATCTGTAACATACCCAGTGTAGTAGCCTGCTAGTGCCTTTTGTAACTCGCCCATAATGCCAACAAAATCGCCACAATCCACCCCCTAAGAGTCCCGACGTTCCCATTGGCACACTTCCGGCTAGATCATGCTTTAATATCATTTGTAACGGCCCACTCTACTACATGGTATAATATTGTTCGTTTTGAATCCAATCCCGTACGATTTTGCTATTGAGTTTTATCTCAAAAAGGTCCATACCAATTAGAGATATTATCACTACATATAGGCACTCCATCTTTCT
The DNA here is from genome assembly GCA_025631255.1 of Cornus kousa. NCBI lineage: Eukaryota > Viridiplantae > Streptophyta > Magnoliopsida > Cornales > Cornaceae > Cornus > Cornus kousa. Next base: position 1,773,374 of record JAOTQH010000026.1, read on the forward strand.
CTTACCGACTATGCACCTGTCACTTAGTGTAATAGTTTCTCAGTGCCTCTTACACACCCACCACACACCTGCCACAAACCCACCACACATGTAATGAGTAAACATACTTTGGGTTAAAAAGTTCGGAATTTTTATTGAGATTTTTGGTATGAGTGACTGTTGAACGTGACTTACCCTCTATAATTTTATTATTATTATTATTATTATTAATATTATTATTTATGAATGATAAACTTCTATTTGGTGCTCAAAACATAAATACTAGTAAATATTAAGAGTTTGACACTTACAGAATTTTCTCAAATAATAACTAATTACCCTCTATAATTTTATTTTTTTATTATTATTATTATTATTATTATTTATGAATGATAAACTTCTGTTTGGTGCTCAAAACATAAATTGTTTGTAGCATAAAATTATTGAACAATTATTATACAGTAAAAAAAAAAGTGTGGGTCTTTGGGAATTTGAGAGTCTGAGACCGCTTAAATAGGGAATAACACTTGGAAACAAAATCACAAAAAAGAAAGATTCTATGATTATAACTCTTTCCATAAATAAAAAAGGTCATAAATAAATACTAGTACCAATTACGCTTCATTGGTAAATAGTTGCCGATTCGGTACTTTCCACATGATACGACCTTCCTCTATATATTCTCTCTATCTCTAAAACAGTCCGAAGAAACAAGTGCAAGTGGGAGAGTGGCCAATTTAGCGGCCATTTATTCTCTTCCGATCCTCACATTCAACAAATTCTCGCTCGATTTGCTCTTTTCCAGTCTTTGAATTTGATGGGAATAATCGAACCAATTAGAAATTTGTGGAACTTCATTTTTGGTGAAGGTACGAGTTTTTTTTTTTTAAAGTTCTGTGTTGCCTTCTATAATAATTTAGACTAATCTTGAATTCTTTTAGTACGTTTGTTTGTCGAGAAAATGGAGGGAAAAAGGAATTACTATTTTCATTCTGATGTCGATTGGGTATCCAATATTTGAATAACTTCACTCAATATATGTTGATTGCGGAAGGTTTTAAACAATGAAAAATATAAGATTTAAATTTTGATTTTGTTCTCTCGTCCCACGATTTACTAGCAATCAAACGGAAGGCTAATTCTAATTTTAGTTTTGTTTACTTGTTGTATGATTCATATTTAATTTTTGTTTTTTTTTGGTCAATCACTGCTCAATTTCATTATTGGAAATTGTTTTAGCTGAATTTGGATGTCTGAAGGAGATCAAGAAAATTTAGACCCAATGTACTGATTTTTGGTAAAATAATCACTTGAATGTTGCGAAAAATGGCTTTTCTTTGAGGAGCATTTTTGAAGATCATTGTATCTTTGAAGTCTATTTAAGGAGGGTAACATCTCCTTAAACATTTACTCCATTGAAACTGGGAGTACAGATTTCATATCTCTATTTACGTACTTATTGAGTTGGTGATTCTGTGATGTGCAATAAGGTCTCAAGTAATCAAGTTGGTTTCAGGAGCGCCTATGCATTGTGATTGAATTTTGTAACTTGATCTGGAAAGCCATGACTTCCAATTCATTCAAAGGGTCTCAAACAATGGTTGCATATCCGAGGACTCTTTTATCGATTGCCTCCGCAGGGGGAGGACTTGCCATGTTCTTAATTTTGGCTTCATTGTTTCTGGTCTCACAACCAAGTAGGCCTGTGCTTCATGGGTATGTCTACAGCAGTGGTCATTCAAGCAGATTAGATTCAGTGTCACGGAGCAATAAGACAGTCACTGATTCTCTCCATGATGGTAATCTTGAAGATTCAATAGATTTGGGTATACCTATGTCAGGTTCCAACAGAACTGTAACTATTTCTCAACATGATAATCCTGACATTGATGATCCGAGAAAATCAGATTCGGCTCTTGGTTTAACACAAGATAGGAAGGACATTGGTAATTCTGTTTCTTCCAACATTACAGAGGGTGTCAAAAATGCTAAACCCCCCTCAGCTCCGGTGCTCAGCCACAAAAGCCAGACTGGTCCAGGTGATTCGGGTACTACCACTCTCCCACTTCTCTTTCCTTTTTATTATCTGTGATATTATTGTTGCTCAGTAATATGTCCTCCTTACTTCTCACTTTCTCTTTCATTTTGGTCTAATGTAATTAATTATTCTCCATATATAAATTTGGAATTTTTGAGGGAATTTACTTTATTAATTGTAAATGTATGAATGGTATGTTGTTATTAGTATGCTTAGTTCATCAGCTGGTCATTGTCTATTTGTCTGTATTTATGCTTTTATTATGTTGCTTTTTCTTTATTTATTTCAGAGATAGACCATCCATTTTCACATTCCCATGCATTCAGTTTGTTCTTCTAATGAGAAGTACATACAAAACAGTCAGAAGAGTCTTTGGGATTCATGCTTATGAAGGGGGAAAAAAAAAAAAAGGAAATCAATAGTTGGACATCTAATATGCTTTTTAGTTTGCAAAATTCTTGCCAATAATTTTTCTGCACATTCAAATTAAAAAATATGATAAATATTTTGTAGGGGCCACATAAATCACTATTAGTTTTTAGTTCACATAGGTTGGACCTTTTAACATTCATCAATAGATTTTTAATGATTTGAAATGTCTAAAATTGATTCGAGGGATGACCACCTCACATATAAGTTGGCGAAGTCCCACGCAGAATGCCGTTGCATGGCACAGGATCTGTAAAGAAGATACAAGATACTGCTGAGCTTGCAGCCAGTGGTACTTGGAATATCTATTGTCCCTGTCATTTCCTTTTTAAAACTTATTTAACTTTGTCAAAACCTCAGCTTTTTCTTTTCTTTTCTTTTTTTTTTTTTTTTACTTTTCAATTTCATACTCAATCTTTTGCTTATTTGAGTGAATTCCTCATCTTATGGGAGAAGCACATTAAATAAATAATTTTTTTCTTGCTTAGTGTTTAGTATTATTGTGCATTTCTCAAATCTTTGATAGCATACAAACAGTAGAACCCGCTAGACTCACCTTTTCACCTGTGTTCTATTGACATTTGATAAGGTGAAAATACTCAGTCTGATGTTTTAAGTGTAATTAACACGTCTTTCCTTCCATTCGTCTCACGTTTTTACAATACAGTGCGTGATTTTTGCAACTAGGTCATGAAATGGAGCAGATTCATGTAAATTGAAGTCTTTAATTATATTTATTGCCAGAATTTGTACCGGATACAAATCCAAGTCCAACTTTCTTTTTTTTCTTTTTTTTTTTTTTTGGGCTTTTACAAAATAATGTCCAAACAGTCCAATATGTACCATCCTCAAGGCCTTGTGACTTTTTACAAGCAGATCTGTTCATATTTTTTAAAAACTATTGCTCCTTTATATATTTTCCTTAAAACTTGATTTGCCTTTTTATATATTTTTGTCTAACTTTTAATTTGCCTTTTCTCTTGTTATTATATAGGATGTGATCTGTATCATGGAAAGTGGGTATATAATAAGTCAACTGGACCATTATACGCACATGACTCGTGCCCCATCCTGACGCAGATGCAGAACTGCCAGGGAAATGGGAGGCCTGACAAGGAATATGAGAATTGGCGATGGAAACCTGCTCAGTGTGACCTCCCACGGTTTGATGCCAAGAAATTCCTGGAGTTGATGAGTGGGAAAACATTAGCTTTTGTTGGCGATTCTGTTGCTCGGAACCAGATGGAATCTCTGATGTGCATTCTTTGGCAGGCAAGTATCAAAGCCTTTTATAATGATCTAACTGCATGAATGGAAATCCTTCTTCTAATTGGGTTAGCAGTTTACTCGAATGGTGCCTCAAGGCCCTCAACTACATCCTGATTAGTGGATTTTATGATTCTATTCTATATTTCTATTCATATATGTCAATTTGATTGACAAAGTATTCATTCAGCTTTCCTGATAAGGCAGATTGTATATTGGCTATTTGAACAATTTTACTTCAAACCAATTAGCGCAAGATTCCATGGTCTTCATATTGTTTTCCTATTGGTTACTGATTTTATCACTGTACTCCTAGCTCTTTTCATGCAACGTTGTTTTTAGTTTGTTACAGCACTCTTTTAGTCTCTTCCTATTAAAGGTACTATGTTGCAATTCTGTCCATAGAATGAAGTTACTATAATATCATCTCAATGATCAGGGTATACTGTTTAGCATTTTATCAGAGTAGATAGTCGTTTTGAGTGGAGAGTGTATATTCTGCCTGTTTTGACTTCTACAATATGGCACATCATTTGCAAATATTTGTCAGAGTGGTTCGGTCAATTTCAAATAACTGGCTATAAAGTTTTACTGTTCACAATAGAGTTTGGATTTCACCTGAAAATGCACAATAGGTGGTTTCACACTTCAATTCAGGTTTCACTTGAAATGCACAATGGGTGATTAAATTGGGATAAGGCTAGAAGATTTCTGAATAGAAGGGGGTGTATTCCTTTTTGCCTAATCAGTGGCAGGGACTCTCATCGAAGAAATTTTTTCATAATGTAGGGAGACAAATAGAAAATTCAAAACATGGGGACGAAAGGTATACATCAAGACATGGTAATACCAGTGAAGAAAGATGTAAATATCTATATTAGAAAGAAAAATTGAAGTATATTTGAGTATTTATCATTGTATACTTGTCTGGGTGGGTCATAGATTACATCTAGATTTGCAATTTAGGTCTTTCCATCCAGCTTGGTGAATAAGAATACAGCAAGACGTTGTGACACCTTGGAATGTAGATTATGGTTGGCTGTCTGGCCCAATTTTAGAACTTCAGTTATTATGGGTTCTGGCTCAGGCTTTATAAGTTAGACCCTGTTTGGCTTGGCCTGGACAATTTTATGGCAGCCATAATGAAGCTATATGTTCCTCCTTTTATAACTAACCGGGGCCTACTCCGGTTTCCAAGTTCTTAATGAAGTTATATGGTTTATTCATTTTGGCTAGCAAGTTGTTAAGATTTTATAAACCAAAAGAAAGAAGTGATAAATAAATTCTCAGTTCTTATTTCTTTTAATAGTTGCTCTCTTTTTCTTTGAAGTATCAGGTTGTATGGTGTTCTAGGCCATGATAATTCCTATTGACCCCACTTGACTCCACCCCGCCTCTCCTCAATTACATCATTTGATCCCGTAGTGCATGAAGTTTTATTATATTGGTTATTCTAGCAAAGTTTAGTTTTGTACATTCCTGTGTGTGTGTTGTATTTCCCCCTTTATTAAATCTTGAGGTCATCATTTTTTTGGCAAGTAACTTGAGGTCTATAACAACTTGAGGTCTCTATTGGGTTTTGGAGATTGATGTTTCAATCCTTAAAGGTGACAGATGGTCCCTTCTTTTCTTTTCTTTTTTCACTTATAGTTATTTAGTAAATGAAGAACATAATGTGTATGTTGTTGGACCTTTGGCAGCCCAACTTTTTCAATTGCTTTGCTTGGCTTGGCTCAAGCTAGATAATTGCTATGCTTATTAACAGCTTCTTCCTACTCCTTACACAATACTGTTATTTCCTGATTTTGAAATATTTCAGGTCGAAGTTCCACAAAACCGCGGGAACAAAAGAATGCAACGTTATTATTTCAGATCAACATCAACTACGATTATCCGGATATGGTCCTCATGGCTTGTCCACAAAACATCGGAGCCTTTTGATTTTGCCCCAGAAGGTGTGGTCAAGCTTCACCTTGATGCTCCTGATGAGAACTTCATGGAATTCATCCCGAACTATGATGTGCTTGTCCTTTCATCAGGCCACTGGTTTGCAAAGCAATCAGTATATATCTTAAACAATGAGATTGTGGGAGGACAGCTGTGGTGGCCAGACAAGTCTCGCCCAATGAAACTTAACAACATTGAAGCTTTTGGAATATCTGTTGAAACTATTCTCGCAGCTATTGCTACGCATCCAAATTACACCGGTTTGGCCATAGTGCGCTCCTTTTCACCTGATCATTACGAGGGCGGCGCATGGAATACAGGAGGATCATGCACTGGAAAGGTAAGGCCTGCCCTGGATAGTGAATTAGTGGAAAATGGATTTACAAATATAATGCATGAGAAGCAGGTGACGGGATTTAGCCGCGCAATGAAGAAGATGACAAATAAATCAAGATTGAGGTTGATGGATATCACAAAAGCCTTTGAATACCGCCAAGATGGACATCCAGGCCCCTATAGGAACACTGATCCAAATAAGATCACGGTACGTGGCCCAGATGGGAAGCCCCCTCCTCAGGATTGCTTACACTGGTGCATGCCCGGTCCAGCTGATACATGGAATGAACTGGTCCTTGAAATCATAAGAAGAGAATTTGAGGGCAGCCAAAACTTTCCTTCATGAGATGTTAATTAACTAGCCAGCATTCTGGTGCTTCTGTAATTTAAAGGGTGATTTGCTATTCAAAATATAGTGAGTTAGGGCTAGGTGAGGGTTATCACGGTCATATTCTTTCAAGATACCCTGTAGAGAAAATAGCATTTGTGACAAGAAAACCTTTTTTGTGTACTACAAGATTATTTTCTTGTTCAATTTACATACAGAAAATATATACTGAGAGAGAGATTGAGAGCCATTGCTTATTTAGATGTGTGCAATCAGAATAATTTATAAGAGATTTTCATTGGTTTCTCCTTCTGTTTCAATAATCTTACTTCTGGTGCAGTTTGTGTAGGTAAATCACCAGTCCTATTCTTTGTAAGGCAAAAATGAGTGTGTGAGATTTTTTTTTGACTTCTTTTTCTTTTATTTTAACTCGATTTTTCTTATTTAGAGGCCACGTTTCTAATTGGTCACGTAGCATATTTATATACTGCAAATTGGTTTGCATTTTACCATACATTCGAGTGCGATAATAAATTTTCTTTTTTACTAAGTTTTGATTATTAAAAAAAATAAAAAAAAATATGCTACGTGACCAATTATAAAAAAAAAAAAAAAAATCTCAATTAATGATTATTAATAATCTCAATAAAAAAGAAGGAAAGATATGACTATTAATGGGTCGAATATCTAAATTTGAATACAAATTGATAGGATTGTGTATTTCCAAAATCTCAATTTGATCCAAAATCTAAATAAATATAAAAATAGTATTTATGTCTAAATTGAATTTATTGCTTTATATAATATATTAAATTTTACTATTTCTCTTATTATTTTTTTTAATTTAGTTCTCAGATTTTTATTTTTTTTAAAAAAATCGAATTTTTAATCTGAACGGTGTGGGATTTGGGTTCGAGCCGAAACCGGTAGTTGATCTGGTCCGTTGATAGTTTTGTAAGTCTTTTTGTGAATTTAACGTTTTTCACCGTTGTTCTCTTTAACCTTGTACAGTCGTAGACTCGTAGTAAAAGGTTTTGAAGCGCTCGTTACATAATCCTCATCACAGCCAGTGATGTTTGTATCCTGGTCATTTGAAATTCAAATATTTTTCGTTCACTCAAACCCTCCTCATAAAACCCCAATCGCACACGCTCATCATCAACGGTCGAATTCTTAAAAGTCTCTCTCTCTCTCTCTCTCTCATCAAGCTTTCTCTTTCTCTCTCCCTCTCTCTCTCATCAAGCTTTCTCTTTCTCTCTCATCAAGTTTGAACCCTGTGATCTCTCAATTCCTCTCTCTCATCAAGTTTAAACCCTGTGATCACTCAGATAGAAGGATTCGTCTGGTAATTAACATAATTTTGGGCGCAATTGCAAGATCGCTTGCTCAGGTTTGTCTCCTGATCTCCAATTTATTGCAGTAGTTGATTTGTTTTCTTTTGTGTTTGATTGTTGAGTTATTAGAGTAAATTAAGAAAATCGGTGCTGTTTGGTTCTCCTGAAATGATCGAATTAGTCAATTCAGCTGGATTTGTATTGTTTTTGTTTTTTTTTTTTTTTTTTTTTTTTTTTTTTTTTTTTGGTTTTTTCTCCTGTCACAAGCTCTTAGAGATGGAAAGGTTTTGTCGTGAAAAAAGTAGTTTGAGTGCGAAACTAAAAAAATAAAAAATAAAAATAGTATAGTTCGCATTCTATGAATTGTGTGTGTGTTTGTGTTTAGTGTTCATAATTGTAAATTTGAAAATAAAAACGGAACTATGTATACCTGCAGTGATTTAAATTTTTCTATTCAGTACTGGGTTCCAACTATGGAAGCTGAAACTAGGGTTTAGAAGGTATACCAATATCTCACATAATAGTCATATATACAACTAAGCAACATCAATGTTTGAATTTGACAAGATATGTGGAATTGTTTCATCAGAAACATCAGATGGTTTTTTATTGATTCCTTGTGCTTCTCAAAAAAAAAAAAATTAGTAGTTCATAGGCCAGATGTATGAGAACAATTCTGGGCACTAACAAATGTGAGGTAGTAGGTTTTTTTTTAATTGGCTAGGTAAACTGTATGCGGTTAGTGGGGAACATAGAGAAATTTCTTTCTCAGTTGATGAATTAGCACGGACCAGACCTAAAAGTCACCAAAAAAAATAATAATAATAAAATAAAATAAAAAAACACCCAAATGACTTGTTGTCTTCATATGAACCCCATATGACCATATGACCATCATGCTTTGTTTGGGAGCACCAAATCAGCGGCTTAGATTTGGAATTGGAAGAAATTTAGTTAAAACTTTGAACTGAATTTCCTCCAATCCCAAATCCAAAGCACCAATTCAGTACGCAACATCAGTTTTTTCATTAACTTTAGAAGCCTTTGCTCCATAAAAAAATAGGGCGTTCATTTTCTTGTTAAGGTGTTCTGTGCTAAAAGTTGAACATTTTACTTTTCTGTTGGATCAATCTAATGTTTTACTATTTTCTATCGCATTCTGTTCTGGATGTTCTTATAGAGACAATTGTTATTGACAGGTACAATTGCATCAATATGTCTAATCTTCAAAACGACCCACTTTTGCAAGTGGAAACAACATGTGGATCTCTTCTATATGAACTCCAGGTTTGTTTATGAACTTTTGATTTATGGCTCCTCGACAATTTATTTATTGTTTCTTTTTGCCCATTGCATCATTGAATTTGTTTCTTTTATATACTTACATTGAGAGAGCAATAATAATACTTTCCTGATTTATTGGTAAAATCAGATAATATGGGATGAAGTTGGGGAAAACGACAATGAAAGAGACAGAATGCTTCTTGAGCTTGAACAAGAGTGTCTGGAAGTATACAGAAGAAAGGTAGACCAGGCGAACCGATGTAGAGCTCAGCTACGACAGGCAATTGCTGATTCTGAAGCAGAACTTGCAGCCATCTGTTCCGCAATGGGGGAGCGACCAGTACATATTAGGCAGGTCGGTATTAAAGTAATATAAAATATGACTCAGAAGATATAAAAAAATTCTACTGCTACATTTCTTAGGAAACAGTTTGAACTCAATGTGGTTTCAGTTTGTCATTAGAAAGTGATAAAAATTTGTGGAAGTTCAAGTGAAGTTTCTTAAAATTGTTAAAAAGTGTGATCTGGTATTTAATGTTATATCACAATTGAGTTACTAAAGTATATGAAACTCTAATAGAATGTGATGCATGTTACTGCCACGGTCAAGTGGTGCCATGACTGTTAAAACATACTAAATAATAGCTTATACTAGATAAAAATGGCAAAAGAAATTAAACTTGGTGCCAATAATGTGTTAAAAGAATGTACAAGAATTAATGAGGTCTAAACCTATGGTCTTGACCTAAAACTCAGACATAGAAAAAGTCTATTGAAGTAAAACAAATAGATAAACAAATGAATTATTATTATTATTATTATTATTATTATTATTATTATTATTCTGAACCATGTCCAAAATGTTCCTCATCTTCAGTCTGATCAAAGTCCTGGAAGCTTGAAGGAAGAGCTTAAAACCATTATTCCACAACTAGAGGAGATGCGGAAGAGGAAATGTGACAGAAAGAATCAATTTGTCGAAGTTCTAGAGCAGACACAGAAGTTATCAAATGAGATTTATGGTTCCGCCGAATATACTCTTTCCAACACTATTGTGGATGAAACTGATTTGTCTTTAAGAAAGCTAGAAGAATTGCACAGAGAGCTGCATGCACTTCAGAAGGAAAAGGTAATAATATTCTTTATATTATTTTTGTTTTTGTATCATCATCAGTTCTGAAAAAATTCCCTGCCTTACTTCTCCTAATGTTTCTTTACATGCAGAGTGATCGCATGGAGCAGGTTCTGGACCACCTGAATACTTTGAATTCACTGTGCTTAGTGCTTGGTATGGATTTCAATCAGATGGTTACTGAGGTTCATCCCAGTTTAGTTGATTCTGAAGGATCAAAGAACATAAGTAATGCTACGATTGAGCAGTTGGCAACAGTAATAGAAAGGTTACGGGAGGTTAAAAAACAGAGGATGCAGCAGGTAAATAGTGTTCTAAATTAGTTTCCATACTGTTAGCAGATTCTTTCTCTTTCTTTTTAATTTGTAGACCTTATTAACTCTTCAAACTGTGGCAGCTCCAAGATCTTGCAACTTCCATGTTGGAGCTATGGACTTTGATGGATACACCTATTGAAGAGCAACAGATGTTTCAGCATGTTACCTGTAACATAGCTGCTTCAGAACATGAGATAACAGAGCCCAACATGCTTTCCGTGGACTTCATTAGTTATGTGAGTCAAGGAATCTCTGAAAATAGGTCATTTTGATATTTTGTTTTCTTTACTTCTTAAAGTATTTACATCTGCTAGGCGGCAGAAAGGTCCCATGTCATCGTCTACGGTGCATTTCCAAGTTCTTCCATTTCCCTTCAACATGATATGTAATTTCTGTGAGTTGTACGTAGCGGAATATTTAGAAAGTTTTCTGTTCAGGGTAATGAAAGAAAAGTAAATTTATTATGCCAGGTTGAGGCAGAGGTGTCTCGGCTGGAAGAGCTGAAGGCTAGCAAAATGAAAGAGCTTGTTTTGAAGAAAAGGTCAGAGCTGGAGGAGATTTGTAGGAAGACACATATGATTCCTGAATCAGATAGTGCCATGGATATGGCTATTGAAGCTATTGAGTCTGGTATTGAACTAGTATATAAGAGAAGACTAATACTATTATTAAGTCATTAACATTTCTATGACGTCTTTAACTTTGTGTCACTTTCTTAAATACAGGAGCTGTGGATCCTGGTTGTGTCCTTGAAGAAATGGAGCTCCAAATTTCTAAAGTAAAAGAGGAAGCGTTTAGCAGGAAAGAAATACTTGAAAAGGTTGAGAAATGGTTGGCTGTATGTGATGAGGAGTGTTGGCTTGAGGAGTATAACAGGGTTGGTGCTTTATCTTTGTGCTAATTTTTTGTTAATTAAATAAGCATATCCTTGCTTAATTGTCAATCCTGATGCTTGTTCAGGATGAAAACCGATATAATGCTGGAAGAGGTGCTCATCTTACTTTGAAGCGCGCTGAGAAAGCTCGTGCTTTGGTTAATAAACTTCCAGGTACACAATACATAATGTAGATCAGCAGCCATCATTTGGTAGAACCGTCAATTAGAGATGTAGACATCACAGATGAAAGTTGGGTTCCTTTTGGTCCAATTAGAGATTTAGATGCATTTTTTTGATAAACTTTTATATATGTTGCTTTCTGTAAAATTTACATGTTAATTTTAACCTACATTGGATTCCATTGTTATCTAACAGGAATGGTGGAGGCGTTGGCTTCAAAAACCACAGCATGGGAGAATGAGAGAGGCACTGAGTTCACTTATGATGGCGTAAGTCTTTCTTTATTAATTACTGAATATTTGATTTTATAACAAGTTAGTTCCAACTGATGTTTACTCTGTACTCTAAGTTGCTGTTTCAAACAAATTTATTTGTATTTTTTTCTGTTATCTGTTATTGTCCAGATTCGACTTCTTTCTATGCTTGAAGAATATACTATTTTACGGCAAGAAAAAGAGGAAGAACGCAAAAGGCAGAGGGTATGGAGCTTTTATTTACTCAATATGGTTACTCATAAATTCTGTCTAATTATGGCATGTGCACAAATTATTCATCTATTTCAGGATCAGAAGAAACTTCAGGAGCAGTTAATAGCAGAACAGGAGGCACTTTTTGGATCAAAACCAAGTCCTATGAAACCCCAGAGTGGAAAAAAAGGTCCTAGATTGTCAACTGGTGGAGCAAGCAATAGAAGACTTTCCCTTGGAGGAGTAATGCTACAAACTCCTAAAGCTGATCCTCTGCACCCCACAAAAGCTACTCCCAATACGCGTCAAACAAAGAAGAAACAAAATGACCGATTGAACCACCACCAAGATGATGGTTTTGCAGCTCTATCAGCTGGTAATTTTCCTGGAACTAAAATGTCCGGTTTATTTTTGGGTAAAGGATTTTGTCTGGATTCACCTTCTTTTTTTTTTTTTTTTTAATTTATATTAACGAGGGGAAAAGGAAAAAAAAAAAAAAAAAAAAAATTTTA
>JAOTQH010000026.1:1821690-1835850 GCA_025631255.1 Cornus kousa
ACCCCTAATAACTAACTGCACAATAAAAAAGCCATCAATTCAAATTCACCAATAATTTTATATTTCTGGGTTTCTTATCAAAAATATGTTTATATATTCTTACTAAGTATATTTCTTTCTGACATTAACTTCTTATGAAAATAACATGATTCCCTTCAAAATCAAATCTGAGAATAATGATTCGTACCTGCTTAGGTTTAGCAACCAAATTTTGTCTTCATTCACAGAACAATCGCTGCTTCCGGCTTTTATTTCGAAAGAGAGGTTAGGGTTTCTTGCCAAAAATATGTTTTTATATTCTTATTAATTATATTTGTTTATGTCATTAACTTCTTATGGAAATAAGACAATTCCCTTCAAAATCAAATCTGAGAATTATGATTCGTACCTACTTAGGTTTAGCAACCAAATTTTTGGTTCATTCACAGAATAATCGTTACTTCCGGCTTTTATTTGGAAATAGAAGTTAGGGTTTCTTACCAAAGTAGCAATGGTTCTCTTCGCAGACCCAACCGTCAGACGCAGAAGAGAGGTTACGATTTTCTTCAACTACAAATAGGGCAACACAGGACATTCTTCACGCAGCAACGCACCTTCTTCTTACGCAGACCTTCCTCGGGCCTTCTTCCTTGGACCTTCTTCCTTCTTCTTCGCAAACCCATGCAGACTTTCTTCCTTCTTTCTCTTCTTTGTCGTCCTTACAAATCCTGTCAAGTAAGGGTTAGGGCTAAATGGACAATTCCATACCATAAGTAAAGGCTAAATGGACAATATGTCGTATAAATATAACTTATACCGTATTATCACACAAATATACTATATTATTACACACATTTAATACACAATGAACAGTGTGCAGTTACTTTTTTTAACCCACTTTTTTAATTGATGTAGCCCTTTCTCCTCCACTCATTTCAAAATGGAGGAACTTGTGCACTGTAACAATGGAGGTGATTTTTGCCCAGTGGGTGTGCAGATCATTTGTCCATGGGTCATGCTCACATATGAGTGGATTATTTGCTACATCGAAACAACACCGCGTGGACGATCTTGACCGTTAAACGGCTGGCACGCAGAGTTAGATACCACATATATCTGTAATGCATGTATATATATATTGTTATATTACAAGTCGAGCGTCGAGGGGAGCACGTTTCTGAAGTCTTAAACTGAGTCCCCCCCCATTTGAAGCGGTTTGCGTGTCGTTGTGCAATGCTCCCTTTCCCGCGAAAACCACTCGCTCTCTCTCTCTCTCTAAACCCTCAATCCTCTCTCCAAATTTCCATCTCTCTCCTTCAGATTTTCTACATCACACTTCAAATTTTCTTTCTCTATCTCTCTTCCTTTCTATATATGTATATATCTAAACTTACTCTTTCTTTTTTTTTTTTTTTTTTCCTTCCCTCTAAAATTCCCTACTTTCTCTCTCTTCTTAAACTTCCAATCATCTTCGAATGATTTGTTTCTTGTACTGCAATTACTCTTACTCGCGATGCGATGAGGAAGAAGCAGATCTCCATATGTTTACCTATCATCAATGTCGACTCCTTCTTCAGAGGAAAACCCTATGAATCCGCCATTACCGGCGCTCACGTCTGACCAGAAAGATTCACCCAACACACCGTCGTCCAAGGCCAAGCTCAGAAAGATACCTCCTATCCCGATTCGCCGAAGCCAGAGCAGAGTTGAAACTGGAGAAGAAGATGAAGAAATTTCAGATGAAGACCGTAATAATGGCAATGGTGAATCGACACATCGTGAGGAGGAGGAGGAACGACCACCACCGCCTATTGTTCTTGCTTCGTCTCTCGGCCTCAATCACATTCGGACCCGCTCGGCTCCTTTGCCTTCGCCGCTTAGGTTCTCGTCTTCGGCGGGAACGTGTTCCAATCTTGGAATAAAAGAGGCAAACAATTACGATAATATCAGACTAAATGATACAAACAATTCCAATAATTTTGGAATAAACGATGAAAACATTTCAACTAATCTCGGAAATGAGGCAAACAGGGGAAAAGATGGAGTAAATTCTCGGCCCAGGTTGCGCAGTCCGCTTCAGCACGCAGCATCCATGGAAGAAGGTTCTTAATTCCCTTTTCCCTGTTTATTTATTTATTTATTTATTTTATGTATGTATATGTGTGTATTGGCAAGAGATGTTGATATAAAATATTGAAATTTGAGTTATGTTTTGTTGGTATGAAGAAGTAGAATAGGACAAAATGTAAACATTAGGGTTTGGAATTTTATATATGCCATCTATTTTGGAACTGGAGTGAAAAACCAATTTTGAATTATGCCAAGATTTAAACCCCAAGTTTTATCACCAGTTGCGGATTTGTGCCTTTATTATGAAATTTGGAGGTGTTTTTATTTTCAATGGTGTATAATTCTTTGTAGGCAAAAAGGTGCACTGGACTCAATCTAAATCCTTAAGAGTCCCATCACCACGCTGTTTGGAGGTAAGTTAGTTGTTAAATTCTCTTTTTTTGTGTTCTTTTGTTTCTCAAGTTCTTGCCCCTTGAAGTTAGTTGGGGAATTAGGTAACTCAGGTTAATGTCATTGTGCTTATTGTAGGGTCATCATGCAGCTTTTGCCAAGGAACTTCAATCTCCACGATTCCAGGCTATACTGCGTGTTACAAGCGGACGTAGAAAGAGAGCCCCAGACATCAAGAGCTTCTCTCATGAACTCAATTCCAAAGGAGTGCGGCCTTTCCCGTTCTGGAAGTCCCGTGCATTTGGACACATGGAGGCATTCACTCTTCCCTTCAAGTTCCTATTTTCATTGTCAAATCACATTGCTTTTCCTCTCACTTTCTGTTCTGTGTTTCGTTGAGTAATTATTTGCTCCCATTCTAATAGTTCAATTTATTTCTAATGTTGATTATTTTCCAGGAGATCATGGTAATGATCAGGGCAAGGTTTGGCAAATTAAAAGAAGAGGTTAATGCTGATTTAGGTATATTTGCGGGAGATTTGGTGGGTATACTTGAGAAAACTTCAGAGACCAATCCTGAATGGAAAGAGGGTTTGGAGGACTTGTTAGTCATAGCCAGGCAGTGCGCAAAAATGTCACCTAATGAATTTTGGTTGAAGTGTGAAGGCATTGTTCAGAATCTGGATGACAAACGCCAAGAGATACCAATGGGTACACTAAAACAAGCCTATACGCGCCTTTTGTTTATCCTCACTCGATGCACCCGGCTTGTGCAGTTCCAGAAAGAGAGTGGCTATGATGATGAACACATTTTGGGTCTTCACCAACTTAGTGACCTTGGGGTCTATCCAGAAAAATGCTTCGGGCATGCAAACCAGGACTTCAATAGCTCATTTGAGGGGAAGGAAGCAAGTGAGAGACGGACCATGAAGGCCCACGAGCAGGACCCAAGCAGTCAGACTACCGACCAAGATCAGATAAATCTGCACTTAGGTAGTGTGGGTGACACTTTGGAGGTGAGCACTGCTAAAAGTGTTGCTTCATCTACAGGCAGTTATAGGATGTCATCTTGGAAGAAGCTTCCATCTGCAGCTGAGAAAAACCGAAAAGGCGCTGATGCTGTTGACATTCAGCCTAAGGATAAATCTGATAGCTTACATCTTAAAGGTGAAACAGCTGGCATTGACACTAATGTTGAAAATCCAGATACTCCCTTATACCTTCCCGAACATTCAGAGACATCCTTGAAAGCACGTAAAGGTACCTGGGGATGGGGTGATCAACAAAACCTAACATTTGAGGACTCGTTGATTTGTCGAATATGCGAAGTTGAAATACCAATTGTGTATGTAGAGCAGCACTCTAGAATCTGTACAGTTGCTGATGGATGTGATTTAAATGGAAAATCAGTGAATGAACGACTTCATAGAGTTGTGAAATCTCTTGAACAAATACTGGAATCGTGGACACCAAAAAGCTCAGATACTGCAGTGGGAAGTCCTGAGGCTACAAGAATGTCTACAACAAGTATGCCTGAAGAGTTCGATGATTTGTCACCTAAGCAAGCCAGCTTGTCTCTTCGATGCTCAGAAGATATGCTCGATTGTGTTTCTGAATCTCATAATACATTTGTAATGGGTGATCTGAACATATTGCCCGACACATCAGGTGAAACACAGGCCCTTTGGACAACTGATCTAGGTAATAAAGCCTCCTCAGAAGGAAGCTTGACGCCACGATCACCATTATCAACTCCAATAATGGGCGAGATTGAATTGCTGTTGAGTGAACGGAGAACAATATCAGAGCATGAAAATTTTCAGCAGGTATGAATTGTACAACCCCACCCCCCAAATGACTTCTCATTCTCCCATATTTTCTTTAATTACTTACTTCATGATCAGTCATTTAATTTCAGTTGTTGTATGGATAATAAAGGCTTCACTTGATGTATGAAAAATGGCAGACAGTGTACATTCATTAAACATAGTAGTTACCTTTTCACTCTTCTAAACTATAGGCATACTGCTTCACTTACATGGATTTGTTCTCCTGCTTTGCACTATCTAAACCTTCTAATCTATGAAATAGAACTATTAATGTCAAATGTTTCAATTGAAAAAAAAAAAAAAAAAAGTCCAGCCTAGTCAAAAGAATTCAATTGTACCAAGTTTGGCCCGTCTAGTATAAGTATGTCTGTTTGAATTTGAGAAGTTAAGGATTGTTTCCAAGTATACTTCCCATGCACCTCAAATTTGCAGGACTAACACTTGGCACTTGCCTCTTATATGTAATTTTCCTTACATTAATTCACTTGTTACCCTGAATGGTGCTTGAAGAGTGTTTACAAGATTCATAAAAGTGGAACAGTGCAAGCTCTGTAAAAGTGTTCTTTATTAAAATTATATTAGCCTGAGGCAGAGCTCAGGGAATTGATTATTTTTCTTTTAAACTTCTGTTTTGATCTCTTGAACTAGTCTTTTGTTCTTCATTTTACCTTTACTTGGCACAATTCTTTTATGCAGATCTGAGCATTTGTTAGATGTTTTTGTTTTATACCTTTTTCCATATTTTTTCCTGAATTTTTCAACAGTATTTTCAAGTTATCTTTCAGAAGAAAAAGCCTGCATAAATCTTATTTTTTCAAGAGAAAGGGCAACCTTAAGTTGAATCTAAATTCAGATTGGTTAAAGGAAGAAGGTAAGCAGAAAGTTGTTCAGACTTTAGGTCACATATTAGTTTTAGACTGTCTAATTAGTCTGCCCATCTTGGTTTTGGACTGTTTAATATGACACTGTTTGCACGCATTCTTAGTAGTGTTCGAACTTTCTTCCATCATTTTATCACTAATTAGAAGTGACTCATGACTAATAGGTTGTAGCTTTCTTTCCCATAAGCACAAGCTCAATATAATCCGATTGGGGTATTTTGGTTGATAGTGAAACTAGAACACTGATGTACAGTATGAATAGTTTAGATTTCATATTTGGTTTGTTTTAGCTATAGAAAATGTCCACAACATAGAATAGATAAATTCTACTTAAATGTAAAATTAGGAACCCTAAAATACCCATATATGAAAAAGTAAAGTGCTAAACATGAAAATGCCAAATTAGGGAAAATACTTGTACAAATATGGTAAAACAATAGTGTTCATGTGGACATGAAGAGCAAATTAATTGCGGATACAGAAATGATAGAATCATTTTTGATTGGACCAAATAGGTGTATGAAGAACAAGCTCACTTTTTTAGCCTATGGACACAGGACATGGACACGATATGACACGGATACACCGACACAAGAAATTCTAAAAAAGTAAGATATGGACATGGCATGGTGCGGACACGACTAATATAAATATAAATTTTTCGTTGTATATCTATTGAATTAGACAACCATAGAATTTTAATTAATTTATAAATTCTATACTAAAGTTACATAAGTTAGAAGATGACGTTATTTGAAAATAAAAACGAATATGTGATATATATATATATATATATATATATGATATTACTATCCTATCTTGTCACTGTAGTTATGATTTTGTTTTGTTAAATGTTGAACATTTCATTGTATGTTCATAATGTTGTTTCCAAGATTGTCGTGCGCTTGGTTTATATAAGATGAAGAGTGTAGGATGTGTTGGACAAGTGTCTGAAATGTGTTGACCAAGTGTCTAAGATGCGTAGACCAAGTGTCCAAGATGTGTCGGTTAATTATCCAAAATAATAAAATTTATTTTTAAATAATGGGCGTGGCCATGAAGTATCAGACACATGCCTATGAGTGTCCATGGAGTGGCGGTGTCCGACTCCCCATGGAGAAGTGTCTGTGCATCTTAGGAATTGGTGTGCCATTGTACCAAAAGTGGTGTCATGCATAATTGAGTGTTGTTATTACAGGGGTCACTTTTTATCACCAACTTGATAGTTTTAGGTCTCAAAATCAATGTTAACAAGCTATCTTGCAGTTTTTTTTCATAATTTATATCCCAATTTTTGGATGATGAATGTGCATGCTAAATCGGTGTATTCTTGCACTGAAAGTGGTATACATGTGTGCTAAAAGTGTTCTACCATGGTATTAAAAGTGGTCCCTTGAGTAACAGCTGTGGTACAGTCAGATTTCTTGATCATGATTCATGAGTTTCAAAGTTTATGCCATAGTTTTTATTTTTTTGTTCATGAATATGTTGGGCTATTTAGTAACGATATTTCTTCTTATATGTCTTCCTAGCTCACCGAAATTTAGGGGTTATTGCCTGTGGTTGCCATCAGGGGTGGAGTAAGAAATACACGGTTAGGGGGCCAAAGTAGCACTATATAATTAAAATTATAAATATATATATTTGACATAAAATTCCTACTATATATTTATTAAGAGAATGTTTATCATAAGGATACTTTCACTAGTTGCGTCCTTGTAACTATTAAATTGAGAGATTGACTGATACAACTTTGCATTATAATGATTAAAGTAAGTTTAGTGAGAGCACCTCTTTATAACTTTTCCTTATTCTTAATATAACGTAAATATAAGCAGGGCCGGCCCTGGGGCAAGGCAACCAAGGCGGTCGCCTAGGGCCTCCAATTTGGAAGGGCCTCAAATTTAGGACCATGGTGTAAATATAGTAGTATATGTCTAACATTCAGGCTATAATTTTCATAATTAAAAGACAATACATACTTATATATCATGTAAATTTATGACAATAAATAATTTTTAAAAAATATATATATTATGGCAATAAATACACGTACTTATAAAATCAATTTATATAGAGCAGTGCTACATTGGCGATAACTAAAAAGATATGAATAGCCTCTGTTTTAATACATATTACACTTTATTTCTTTATACATTTGTGTTTCCTATTTTATAAACTAAACAAATTGACAATTGAAGGAAAAGGTAAGAGCGAACAATTACACTGGTTTTTTTCTCTTTCTATAATTTTTTTTTTCCTAGTTGGTACTCACACACACATGTCTTCTCTGAGACTTGAACTCCTGACCTCTCTTTCTGAGGTAAGAGGCTGATACCGCTAGGCCACTGGCCCGTTGGTAAGCTCTTTCTATAATTTGTTTTTCTGTATTAATAGTTTTCATATATATATATATATATATATATATATATCTTCTTTGTTGGGTATCTCTTTAAAATTTAACCGTAATAAGAAAATATCAAATCAAAATATAATTATAAATTTTTAAACTAAATTATGTAAATTAGGGTTTTTATTTATGAGAAAGAGATCACTTATTCATTGTAAAAAAAAATTAGCTTCTAGTTTTAATTATTTGAAGATTTAATAAAAAGGGTCTTCGAAACCAACATATATAGGCAGAATTGAATTCAAATTATTGAGTTAAATTAGGTTTTGGATTCTATAATAATAAGTTTTACTATTTTCTCTCTCTTTCCTATATT
This sequence comes from Cornus kousa, assembly GCA_025631255.1. Lineage (NCBI taxonomy): Eukaryota > Viridiplantae > Streptophyta > Magnoliopsida > Cornales > Cornaceae > Cornus > Cornus kousa. The sequence continues at coordinate 1,829,566 of JAOTQH010000026.1, forward strand.
AAAACACACAAATTAGCAAATAAAAAATCACTTAATTCAATATGAAATCACAAATCTAATATATTTAATGTGTTTATAGTCTCATTTTAATAAAAAAAATCGCACTCATAATTTTTTTTGCGCTCGTGAAATCTTATAAAGGGCCTCAAATTTGAAAGTTCGCCTAGGGCCTCTCAAAATTTTGGGCATCTTAGGGCGGCCCTGAATATGAGGAACATATTGTTGTCAAGGGCTTAAATGTTATTACTTATATAATGGTGGGGGCCTATGCGTAATTTCTGAAACTTCTTAATATATATTGCAATGTGGTGGAAGGATGAAAGTATTCTTTCATTCTTTCTCTCTTTCCCCATCTTTCTATCTTTTCTCTCCTCCTCTTGCTTCTCTTCTTCTTCTTCTTCTTCTTCTTCTTCTTCTTCTACTTTATTGCTACTTTGATTATCTCTTAAAGACAACATGGTATTAGAGCATGGTTTGTAAAGCTCTAGGGTGTGTAGTTGAAACCTTAGGAAAAGTTTATGTAAACCCTAGTGGGTGTGAAGGGTTTTGAAGAGATTCCAAGATGGGATTTGTTTGCAAGGAAGTACTGTTAATTACATCCACCCGTTTTTGATCGATTGCAGTCTCGATCGGTGGTTTTTTTCGCGTTCGCGTGGTTCTACAACAATGGCTTTTTCTTCGTCATTCGCGGTTTTGGTATGGTTTATTTTGTTGCTTTCTAGGGTTTGTGTGGTGACTGTGTGGTTGCTTTTTTATGCATCTTAGAAGACGGTAATCTCTCTAGTTGCAGTTGTTTGTGTATTAGAGAGGTGGTTCTCTACATATTTTGTTGCTGTTTTGTTTATGAGGAGTGCATACCCAGAAACTATTTGATGAAATGTTTGGCTTAGAGGCGACTTCAAAAGAAGATGGGTCTTCTCCTAGTATAATTCTAGTGTTGGGAGGTAGTAGTGATCAACATCCAGGCCTTTGTATTACTACTGTTAGGCTGGATGAGATGAACGATATGGAGTGGGCTCAATTTACTCGTAAGAATATCACTGGTCGGAGGATGATCAACCATATCGAAGGGACTGTCACGTATCCCTCCAAGAGTAATCCTGAATTCAAAGAGTGGAGTGCAAATAATGCATTAGTTATGATGTGGTTGTTGTAGTCAATGCAGCCACAAATCATCTAGGGGTTTCTGTTTGTGAAAACAACTAAAGAGCTATGGAAGGCTGTGGAAGAGACGTATTCGTCGATTGGTAATTTTTCAAAATTGTATGGCTAACAAGAGATTTCAAGATTCAAGCAGGAAGACTAGACTCTTGCTACATATTACCAAACTCTACATGGTAAATGGGAAGAGTTAGATCACTACTAAGACTACATACCTGTGTGTGCAGCTAATATTAAAGCATTTCAGGCAATGGTAGAAATGAATCAAATCTATGAGTTCTTGGGTGGTTTGCATCCAAAATACAAGCATGCCAGGGTACACGTGTTAGGCAGGTATCCAGCCCCTACTTCTGTTAGGGATGTGTTTTTGTATATCCAGGCTGAGGAGAGTAGTATGAAAGCTATTTTTGCACCTACATACACTAAGCCTGAACGAGAAGTACTATTGTTTGAAAGGTCTACTCTTGCCACACAACAATGGAACAAACCCAATCCCCCAAAATGAGGGAAGCAGGATGATAAGAGCAAGTTAAGGTGTGATCATTGTGGGCGTACGCGCCACACTAGGGAAACATGCTGGAATCTACACGGTCACCCTACTCCAGCTCTTGCTCATGCGAATGCTAGGCTAAGGCCTGGTCCATTTAGGGTTTTATCTACGGCACATACTGCAACACAAGAGACTGCTTCTACTAGTCATGCCTTCTCAAGGTCTCCGAGCTCCTTGTCCGGGGTTGAAGTTGATGCTCTTCAACATCTGCTAGCTCAGAATGCCTCCATCTCCACCTCTAACTTTGCTTTTATATGTACCTCTCATTCGGCACACCATGTGTCCACATTATCTGGTGGGACACCTTGGATCATTGATTCAGGAGCCACTGATCACATGACTGGTATGGCATCTGATTTCTCTTCATACATTTTATGTTTCGGTAGGGATAAGGTTAGAGTGGCTAATGGCACCTTCTCCTCTATTGCGGGGAAGGGCACTATTTCTGCCTCTCCTAATCTTCCCTTATCATCTGTCCTTCATGTCCCAAAGTTTACCAATAATCTCCTTTTAGCCAGTCACATTACAAAAGGCTTGAATTATAATGTAACCGTTTTTGCATCTCACAGTGTGTTTCAGGACTTGGACACGGGGAAGATGATTGGGAGTGGACATGAGGACAATGGCATGTATTTGCTGAACGCAAGGCCAACGTCTTATTATGTTGCAAATCAATCTAGTGTTAGGAATAGTAATGTTAATAAAGATATGTTCATGCGATGGCATAATAAACTCGGTCATTTACCTATTCCCGTTTTGAACATTGTGCTTCCCCAGTTTGCTTCTGTTGAATCTTTTGAGTTAAATTGTGAAACATGTGTTCTTGCCAAACAATGTCGTGTTTCTTATTCTACTAGTATTAATAAAAGTACAACTCCTTTGCAGCTTGTTCATTCTGATGTGTGGGGTCCTGAATCTACTACTTCGTTACTTGGTTTTTGCTACTTCATTGTGTTTGTGGATGACTTTAGTCGTTATACTTGGCTTTATCTTCTAAAAACCAAAGATGAAATTCATTCCATCTTTAAAACCTTTCACAAGATGGTATGTACTTAGTTTGGTTGTCTCCTCAAAATCCTTCGATCTGATAATGGATAAGAGTTTATGTATGGTGGTCTTGCCTCTTTTTTTGCTGATAATGTGATTATCCATCAAACCTCATGTGCCGATACACCACGACAGAACGGTGTAGCTAAAAGAAAACATTGTCATATTATGGAGGTCACTCGTTCTCTTTTAATTGGGATTGGAGTGCCTAAAAGTTATTGGGTTGACGGCTGAATACCTTATCAATCGCATTCCTTCTAGGTTTCTTGGCTATAAATCACCCTTCTCTGTCTTACACCATGACACTGCCTTGTTTACTGTCCCTTTAAAAGTGTTTGGTAGTGTTTGTTATGTTCACATTAATCATCGCAAGGACAAAATGGACCCTAAGGCAATCCAGTGTGTTTTTCTTGGATACTCTGCCACTCAGAAGGGGCATCGGTGTTATAACCCTACGACTCGTTGTCGGTTTGTCTCTATGGATGTTACATTCTTCGAGTCTATTCCATTTTTTCCCGTGCTTTGGATCCTCTATAGGGGGAGCCTACTATTCATGTAGAGAATTCGTCTTTTATTCAATGGGAATGCCCACTTCCGTTGCCTGTTCCCATTCATAGGGAGCTTCTCACTAAGGTTCCTGTGGCTCTTTCTCTTAACTAATGATTTGTAGCAGGGAAAACAACCAATTGTCTATACTAGGAGGGCAAAACAAGTCATTGACTCAACCCAGGACCAAGAAGTCTCCCTCGATCCAGGTAATCCCTCAGTTGACATTGATACTCCTGATTCTTTTCCCAATAACATTCTTGTTGATTTTGATGTCCCTATTGCCTTTCGTAAGGGTGTTCGTAGTTGTACAAAAAATCCTATATCTCAGTTTGTATCCTATGATGCCTAATCTCCAACGTATCGTGCTTTCACTTCCTCTATCTCGTTTGTTTCTGTTCCTTCTAGTGTTTCAGATGCTCTTAGTCAAGCTCCATGGAAGGAAGCCATGCTCGAGGAAATGAAGGCCCTTGAGAAGAATGGTACTTGGGATATAGTTTCATTGCCTAGGGGTAAGAAACCAATAGGCTGCAAACGAGTCTACACAATAAAGTATCATGCAGATGGAACAATTGAGAGATATAAGGCCCGATTAGTTGCAAAGGCTCACTCAGACCTATTGGATTGATTATCAGGAAACATCTACTCTAGTTGCCAAGATGAACTCTATACGTGTCTTTCTTTCTTTGGCAGCAAATTTATCTTGGCCTTTACATCAGCTAGATGTAAAGAATGCTTTCTTTCATGGTGACTTGGAGGAAGAGGTGTATATGTTGACTATGCCACTAGGGTTTAAGCTTGCTAATGGTCAAAATTTAGTGTGCAAGCTGAATAAAGCCTTGTATAGGTTAAAGCAGTCGCTGCGTGCTTGGTTTAAGAGGTTTAACATTGTTGTGAAGAGAGTGGGGTACACACAGAGTCAAGCAGATCATACTATTGAGTTAGGCAGATCATACTCTCTTTATCAAGAAGCACCAGGACCACACCAGTGCCTTTACTGTATATGTTGATGATATTGTTATCACTGGAAATGATCCAGAAGAGATTCATCGAATGAAGTCATTCTTGGGGACATAGTTTGAGGTTAAAGACCTCGAACAATTGAGATACTTCCTTGGCATCGAGGTGTGCAGATCCAAGAAAGGGATGTTCATTTCTCAATGGAAGTATGTGTTAGATTTTATGGCTGAAACTGGCACGCTTGGAGCTAAACCTACTAGTATTCCCATTGAGCAGAACCATAGGCTTAATGATGTGGATGGCGATCCATTAGATGATGTGGGAAGATTTCAGCAATTGGTTGGGAGGCTGATTTACTTATCTCTTACATGTTCGGATATTGCCTACTCTGTGAATGTGATTAGTCAGTTTATGCATGCTCCACGTACACCTCATCTTGAGGCAGCTCATCATGTTTTTCGCTACCTCAAGGGTTCACCTAGTAAGGGGATATTGTGGTCACTTGTGTGTTGAATCCTATACGGATGCTGATTGAGCAGGGTTTGTGGCAGATCGACGATCTACTTCAAGATATTGCACATTTGTTGGATGGAATCTTGTTTCATGGTGAAGCAAGAAACAATTTGTAGTAGCTAGATCTAGTGCAGAGGATGAGTTCAGATCCATGGCACATGGAATTTGTGAGTTGTTATGGCTATGAAGTATGTTGAATGAGTTGGGTTATCTTGTTCACGAGCCCATAAATTTGTATTGTGACAAGAAGGCAGCGATTAGTATTACCCACAATCCAGTTCAACATGATAGGACAAAGCACATCGAAGTTGATCGGCGCTTCATCAAGGAAAAACTTCGTCTTGGGTTGATTTGTACTCTATATGTCAACACGCTTGATCAGGTTGCTTGTTGATGTTTTGACTAAGGGTGTGAGCAAGACTTGCTTGCAAAATATGTTAGTTAAGTTGGGCATGATAGATATCATTGCACCAACTTGATGGGGATGATAGATATCTTTGAACCAACTTGAGGGGGAGTGTTGTCGGGGGCTTATTTGTTATTACTTATATAATGTTGGGGGCTAATGTGTAATTTCTGAAAATTCTTAATATAAATACAATGTGGTGGAAGGATGAAAGTATTCTTTCATTCTTTCCCCATCTTTCTCTCTTTTTCTCTCCTCCTCTTCCTTCTCTTCTTCATCTTCTTCTACTTTATTGCTACTTTGATTATCTCTTAAAGACAACATATACAATCTAGAAAAATTATGAAAGAACAACTTAAATAAGTAAAACAAGAAAACTAATACTAAAAGTCAAAAAAAAAAAAAAAAAAAAAAAAAGAAGGAAAAAAAAAAAGAAAATAAAAAGAAGCTGCAAGCCGATAAACGAGGCTGTCAATTGCTGGACATTCCCTTTTTTCTCTCTTGAATTCTATGGATAATAGATATTATGTGTGTGTGTGTGTGTATATATTAATATTCTCTATTAGGACTACCACTACAATGGAATTACTTTTTCTAGATTTGGATTTTCTAAAAAAGAATAAAAAGGTATCAATAAACTTTGTAGGGGGCACATGTAATTTTTCTAACTCAACATTAATAATTATTAAGAGGCCTATAAACAAGGCTTTTCGAAAATGTGTGGGGGGCCAAAATAAGTTTTTTTCAAACTCGCCATCAATAATTATTACTTCCTCTGTCCCAAAATTCTTGGGGTGTTTGGGGAACCCAACTTATGGTAGTGGATTTTTAGTATTTTTTTATTGTATTAATAAGAGGGAATTTTCAAATTTATCCTTGGTAAAAGACAAAGGAGTACTCCGTAATTAATGCACTTGTTTAATCAAGTCAATGTCAAGAGGATAGTTTGGGAATGTTATAAAAAATACTACAACCATTTTTGGAATGAGACATGTATTTTGGGATATCTTAAAATAGAAGGATGGACAAGTATTTTGGGACGGAGGGAGTAAAAGAGACCTATTAAAAAAATTGTGTTGGGGGGGGGGGGGGTTTGTTGCCA
>JAOTQH010000026.1:1859611-1880936 GCA_025631255.1 Cornus kousa
AACTTTGGACCTACTACAATTATAAAAGGTTCTACCTCAAATTCAAATAAATCCAAAGTGAATATTATATCATTTTCGCTTTTAAATTTACTTCAACTAACTCTATTATTTGGAGCAGTGATAAAATAATTAAAAAAAGGGGTTTCAATTTTCACCTGATTAACTTTGGACCTACTACAATTATAAAAGGTTCTACCTCAAATTCAAATAAATCCAAAGTGAATATTATATCATTTTCACTTTTAAATTTATTTCTACTAACTCTATTATTTGGAGTAGTTATAAAATAATAATAAAAAAATTATTTAATTTTCTGAGAACAATTTCGTGTTTTGAAAATTGTCTTTTATAGTTCTTTTTTTTTTTTTTTTTTCTAAGGGACAAATCACATCAGTAATATAAAAATTAGACAATAATTTAGAAGTTAGATGAGTAAGGTCTGAGAGAGAAAATTAGCAATAAAATAATACATGTATACGACTAGATATAACATGAGATACAGAATTACATGTCTAATGGTGACAAATTAAGTAGATGACAATTTGTTAATGAGTGCTAAAGCATTGCTAGTTAACTGAGCAACATTGACAATATAGCCCCTAATAGTTCTCCTAATTTTCCCCTTCATACCAGCCTCTTCCATCCCATCCATGCACGTATCCTCATCTGTCAACGCAGCGCTTACCCAAGTCAATATATTCCCCATTTTGGTTTCGAAATCCGGACCTTCTAAATCCTCCATGGCCACCAGCGATTGCTTCAGCTCATCCACAGAGTCTTCCATGTTCTCCACGCAATCCGTAATAGCACTAGCTTCGCTTGGCTTCAAGTCGTGCCCTTTCGACAGGTTTGCTACCGTTGTTGAAGTCGCCTGAGCGCCTTTCAGGCTCACGGTGAGGGCAGCATTCACCAGTTCCGTAGGGCTTGTTTGGATGGAGCTGGCATAAACAGAGAGGGTTTTGAAGCATAACTTGGGATACATTGTTATCCCACACGAGGATTTGATGAACTGAGTGGTGGTCTTGACATGGGGTTCAATTCTTGCAGCCAAACAGGTGCTTGTGACCGAAATGGTTATCAAGTACAGGAGGGTAATTGTGGCTACAAGGCCATGGCAAGAAGAGGATGGCTTTGAAAATCTGGAATGTACCATCTTCATTTAATTACTTTTTGAAGGATAGTGGATGATTGTGGTGTGTGTGGAGGAAGTCCTTGCCCTAGCCTTTATAGATGGGGTACGTGTCCTACTTATGCAGGGTTGTGGGGTACATTTCCCAACAATTTTGGATGGTATGGAGTGAATTCACATGCATCAGGGATAGCATTGATGAAGATACATACTATTCATCAAGATATTTCATTTTCATGACCTTATCACAGTTGTAAGTATGGCAATGGAAATTTTGAGGTAGGGAATTTTCAAATATTTGCAAATAAGGGATGAGGGAAATGCCCAAACCGCATTCCCAAATCCCTGTTTTAACAAATAAACTAATTACTAGTATATATTCATCATATATATATATTATTGACAAGACACGTGCACATCAATTCATATACCAAATTTATTCGCCATTTATATTTTGGAAGATAGAAGATAACATTGAACACAAGGTTCTTGATATACATCATATATATATATATGGATATATATATGTATTTATCCAACAAAAATTCTTTACACACATACAGGTAATCTAAGAAGATTTTGTGACCAGTGGCACACATATTAATGACTGTTCAGGCCTAGATGTATTATTGTGAAGATTGCTTATGCATATATATATATATATATATACACACACATATGTATATTATGTAGCAACAGAGAGTGATCTGAGAATGATTCAGATATTTGTTCTCACGTCGGTTGCAAAATCGAGGAGGATTAAAAAACTTGTGAACAGATATTTTCCACACAGCAACAAAACTTTCAACTTAATAATACTACACCACATTTTGATGAATTATTGAACATAAAAAAAACTATGGGCTTTTCATGATGGTGGCTTTGGTTCACGGGTGTGGACAAGTCACGTGTACACAACTGACACACAACAAATTTAATATACATGAAAATATAATCCTCACATGTTGATCCTAAACTGATTGGAAATGTTGGTTTCATATCATGTCTCATCTTTTTAATATGTTGGTTTCATATATATTATTTTATTCTATCCTGTCAAATAATTCAGACATTTGAGAGTGGATCCATGGAAGGCCACAAATTCGAAACCAAACGAGAGTCCTTCTGCATGCGTAGATAAAATTACGTATATTTGACCCTATTGATACAAGAGTCCTTTTGTATACGTAGATAAAATTACGTATATTTGACCTTACTCATATCATGTAATGATAGAACTCTCGTGAGTACGCTGTTTTTGAAGATATTTAATTTAAATGCAAAATCAAACCAAAGTGAATAATTGCTTTAGGATTACTAGCCTACAGGAAACCTCTCTATGTGCGCACTAGACTTGTAGAGGAACAATCCCCCGTACTAGAACCATGCCTTCGCTGTACTTGGGAGTGATTAGAGAAATGTAGAGGAATCTTTTACTCATTGTGTTCCACTTTATCCACTAGATACACTTGCTCACCAGCACTACTTGATAACAATGTCAAGACTATATATGGTACGTCTTATGTGTTCCAAAACATGAATCTTCTTATGTGTTCCAAAACATGAACCTATTCCCAAGTACATGTATGTACACATTCAATGTCTGTGTTTCAAAACATTCAATGTCTGTGTTCCAAAACGTATACCCAGTACATGTATGTACACATTTAATGACACTTGAACCACTACATGAATTGCCTAGATGGATATGCAGACTTTCTTTTGTCCCTGAAAAACCCTTCTTCTCGACAATTGCTCATCAGAAATGCCAACACTCCCGGACCTAATCAGAATGGGAATGACATTGGCGATGTCGGCCAACTTCTACACTTTTTTCTGATTAATTATTTTCGTTTTCGTTTTTCTATTGCATATCTACTGTCGGTGTAACGTTAAGGCATGGTACGTCCAATTTTGCTACCATCAGATTCTTCAATTTGATGAATATAAAATTGGTCCCAAAACAAGTTGGGGGTAGCATATAGACACAATTCAATGGGCCAATTGAAAACCATGTTGCAAAGTGATTGCCATATATCTTTAGGACCCAAGACCCCACCCCACATGCATTGAAGGTAATACAGGTTCAGTCCAAGCACCATCATATTATTATTCGTTTCTGTTTGAGAACATGTTCATGTCCCCACTAGGGACTCTAATACATTCGGACCACATGAATTATTAGGTTGATGTACACTTACAACTTACTCCTTTTAAAAAAACCTTCCAATGTTTAGACACATGTTTTTGGACCACTTATTTTCAAATGAGGTCCTTCACATATAACCTGTTTCAATACTCTCTAACGTATGACCCCTCTTGTTGAATGCATTTTACACTATCTGTAGATGTATCAAAATTCAAATGCACAACCTTTTAACTTCGATTCTAAGTTAAGAACTACCCGATCTAGAAATTTAAGTGTAACATGTTTATTCAATATCAAATTCATTACTATTTATTCACCATTTTACAACGAGTACGGTGGCGCACTAAACCAGACCCGAAAAGCAAAACAAAACCAAAAGTGCTACATCAAATGTTACTTTTACTACAACTAAACCAAAACAAGAACGACCATCTCTTGTCAATTTGAGGTATGAGGTATTGTGGTGAATAAGAGTTGGGATCCTCTCCTGTACAACATAGCAGGGACGGCTGTGATCGTTCACACGTGTGGACACGTGTAGAGCCCACACGTGTGAGCAATCACAGCCACCCCTGCTGTTAGGGGAAGAGGATCCTCACTCAGTTAATAGACCTATATATACAATTTTTAAGCATTAAGACTATTTGTATAAAGTGATTGCTTTAAGGCATATAAGAGTAAATTGAAAAGTTTAGAGTCCATCATCCAAAAGTTAGCGATTATTTACATACCCACACACATATAAAATATGTGTTTTGTGCATATATATATATATATATATGAACACGAGATATGTCATATGTGCATTGTGAATCTAAAGATACTTCCTACAGTATTTCCGTGAGGCAAACCTTCAAGGTCTAAGTAATGACAAGATTCATTAACTGTAAATTATACTCTGTTGGTTGTCAAGTCTCAATCTCCTAAATTACACCATAAGCCTTGACCACAATATAGCCAAGAATCATGACACCACAGAACATTATAAATCTATTATTTTCCTAAATTATCAACCAAAAGGACGGCCCAAATTAAATTTTTTTATTAGAACTGTTGAGGAAGCACATCAATCCATTATCAATATGGATATTGAACCACACAATCTCTGTATATATATTTTTTGGTACGTATGAACCACTTGATAACCCCTCACCAAAAAAATCTATTCCACTGCCCACATGAGCTGCTTCTATAAATTTGAAATCTTTCCCTCGCACTCTCATCAAACCACTAGCTTTAAACTTAAGAGAGAGACAGAGAGACAGAGAGAGAGACACAGAGAGAGAGATGGAAGGCTCATTTTCTAACCATTTTCTGGCAACCCTTCTCATTCTGCTTGCCTTCACCTCTTACACAAGCTCAGCTGCACGTGTAACAGCCCAAGAAACAAGCAATGAGTTCATCAGAAAATCTTGCACTTCAACAACTTACCCAAAACTTTGCTACACCTCACTCTCAACCCATGCAAGTGTCATCCAAACAAGCCCCAAACTTCTAGCCCACACAGCCCTCTCTGTGACACTCGACACCGCCCGGTCCACCTCCGTGGTGATGTTAAAGCTGTCAAAAAGCCACGGCATGAAGCCGAGGGAGGCTGCCGCCATGAGTGACTGCATTGAAGAATTAAGTGACTCGGTGGACAAACTGAGAAGATCTCTGGGGGAGATGAACAAACTCAAGGGCTCAAACTTTGAGCTCATGATGAGTGACATACAAACCTGGGTTAGTGCCGCTATGACGGACGACGACACGTGCACCACAGGCTTTGCCGGAAATGCCATGAACGGGAAATTGAAGACTGTCGTGAGGGGCAAAATTGTGAACATTGCGCATTTGACTAGCAATGCATTGGCTTTGATAAGCAGTTATGCTTCTCTCCATAGCTAACCCATGTCAAGTTGGATCTATATATTATAAGTAATAAATAAGTATCATCAATTGATTACTATGTGAGGATTGCTCCTTCAATCCACAGTGATATTTGTATAAATTATAATTGTACTGAATTAGTGAAATTGTGTGCTTGTATTTTGACTATATCATGTAAATAGAGTGTGAAAATAAGAGCGAAATTTGTGTGTGAAAGTATGAAATTAAGAAATTGAAAGGGATCACATTAGATTAGATTTGTACTGGATCTGAAATGAATGCTGTCTATTGCTATCACGTTAGTAACTTAGTACCGTCATAATGGCTAACCTACTCAGGACAATAATTGTTCAAAATATAGGTTCTCCAATAGAAACAATGACTTTTGCAAAATAAATAAACAACAAAGGCCATTCTCCATTACCGTTGCCTAAGAGTAGTGCTATAACAAAAATAAAAAATAAAAATAAATAAAAGAGAGAAAGCGATGTATAAAGATCCAACCTTTGAAATTATCCGGCCCAATGGGACTGCTCTGTATCTGCATCTCTGTCAAGTCAAGCTTTTACCATTTCATAAAGCAATCCACATACAAATGTGAGGTCAAATGAAATTCAAAGACTGAGCAATTCAAAAGTTAATTGAACAAACTCACATCATTTTGCTCAAGCATATGCACCAATGCACGTCTAATGTCACTCTTCTACTAAAGACAATTGCACTATTATTGTTAGTAGTGAGGATAATGACTGGACAAATTATTATAGTTTTGAATGTCATGCGATGCTTGAAAGGGGTCTTTTCTCATGATGTCAATCTTATACATGAATTATCTTTATCTTTGATGATGTGAATATTTAATAGAGTTTACTAAGTTAATTCGAGGTATGGTTGTCCCTTTTCTGCTTGTGCCAGCTGACCAGAGGTCTTCCATAAAAAAATATTCTTTCTTACCACAAGTTGTCTAATTTATATATATATATATAACAATTTGTTAAATATATATATAACAATGTGCTATTATTGTTTCCTGCAAAATATTTTTATTCTACTATGATTTGCAAATCAAGAGAGATCAGCATACATTATATCTACCCTATTCCCTGTTCATGCTACCCCTTGATCAGCTGAGCAGCCAAAGGATGGACGCGAGTAAAAAAGGGATACACCTTAAGGACAGCACTCCCACTTCAGCATATCACTTCCAAATTTGATAACAGCACTTGAGATCATCACCTGTTTTTATGATATTCGTCTGTACTTATGGGTAAAATAAAATAGCAACTAGTGGCAGAAAGCACTATTAAGGGCTAGCACATCTAATTCTTTGATACTGACATGCTCAGTGAACAAGGATCACATGAATTTAAAGAAACTATATTGAAGGATCAACAAATTGTTATTCGTTTATGAAATTTTCTCATGCAAAATGAAATGGAACAAAATAAGAAAACCGGAAAAAAAGGAAGAAAAGTAAGTGATCTTTCGCCAATGAGACATGTAATATAACAGCAAGCCATCAAGAAGCTCTCTTAGGAGGAGACATATTATGAATAAGAGACGCTGTTGTTTTGATTGCATATATCTGTATCATCAATCCTGTAAACATTGAAGAGATAAAAATTACAAGGGTGATCTGTAGGTATGCCATACGCATCATCCCATAAATAGCTTAAAGATATGGAACTTACCAACCACAACACTAGCGCTCCTAAAGAGCTCAAACTTCTTTGTTTCCCAGCCACTCATATCTTGAAAAACCTATTAGTAATTCCACACACCTTGTCAGAAAACTTCTTATAACCAAGGAGATTGAATCCTCTCCTGGTGAACCGGTTTTAAGTCTGGTATGATCCCAGCCATTGCCGGTGCACTAGAGAGGATCCAGATTCATAACCGAAACAACAATGCCGGTGCACTGGAGGGGATCCAGATTCATAACTGAGACCAACAATATACAGAATTTAAGAATTGGTCAGTCACAAATAGGACCACATCACATCTCCTAAGATAAGGTTGCTCGTTTCCCAGCAAGTGAAAAAAGGAAGAAAAGGTAAAGATTGTCCACAAATATGCTCTCAGCTATTAGAAGATGTTGCGATGGTCTGAAAGACTAGAATCGAATTATCCACTATATTCCAAGCGTAAAAATAACAAGGAGGTAAACAACTAAACATGAGGCATTAAAGAAGTAGAATTCAAGAAAAATAATAGGATGTAGGGAGAGATTATTTATCTATTTATATATTTGGGGTGGGGGTTGTAACTTCATGATAAGTGCTCAAAGAGCGTGATGAGATGCAGATAAAATTTGTAAGGAAATGTATACCGAGAAATAATGAAGTAAAATCATTATAAAAAATGGTTATATAAAAATAAAAAAGAAGAAGATCTAAATACGTTATGAGAAGCATATAAGGAAGAAGCTGTATGAAGCAGTGTCCAATACTAATCACTGCCTGCCTCATTATCAATAGTCTAACATCTTAATTAGGTTACTAAGAGCTGAGAGAGCCATATTCTTCTTCAAAATCACACCTTCCATCAATCTGAAACCCATACAGAACTCAATAGTCTAACCAGTACTCACTGCTTAAAATCTGTCCCAACACATTACAAAAATCCTTAATACTTACATGAACAAAATACTCACTGCTTAAACACTTTCTCAATAAGTACAATAATCCCTAATTGTTACATGAACAAAATACCTCATCCAGCCATATCACACCTTTTGTGTGGCTGCATGATTCTGAATCCTTCAAATTTTGGAACAGACATAACCATCAACTAAGAAACTGTTTTCTTTTTGCAAGAACACCCAAGTATCTTCAGAACAGCATTCTTAAAGCTCTATGATATGCAACCCAAAATGTATTTGTCATTAGAGAGTTCATTCAACACTATACAGAAGAGGTCTTTGCAGGAAAATTATTAGCAATTAGAGGTGAAAGGAAACTTGTCGCTTAAAAGTAGTTACGTTATGATGGGTGAAGGATTGCAAAAGTGGGATGTGGGACATTTTCTAAGGGAAAAATAAAGAATCACATGAGAAAGTCATTGAAAATACTAAGGCAGGAAAAGTGGGAAACGTTCGCATAACCATATTTGTAAAAGTTCTTTCTTTTGTCACAGACACATATATTGATCTTATTTATCCTGTGAAATCCTGTTAATCTGATCTAGATTACACATTTAATAGTATAGGTCAAATAGAAATGTAATTAATTTTAGAGAGACAGTAATGCAACATTTTTTGTGAACAAAAATAACTTAACACTTTGCCACCAGAAAAGAAATACTAGACTATGTAAAAGCATGAATGTTCCTACCTCTAACGAGAATTTAGACCCAAGGACACAAGCAATTGAGAGCAGTATTGCTATAGATGATGCAAACATGTAACACTTCAAAAAGTTTATTCGGCTGCGCCTTCGTCCTTCAACAAACAAAAAAACAAAATAAATAAATAAAAATAAAATAAATCTAACAAATTAACAATTATGAACTTGATGACGTATAGAGATCGGGGTTCAGCAACCTAATTCTCCCATTATGAGTGAAACAAAACCAATGATTACGGATGAAACAACAAGTCTATCAACAATCTCCTCCTTTAATATTGATAGAACCATGGTCAGCACTCCTACCAGTTCTACGATAGCCTGCCGTAAACAACAAAATTCATATCAGAAAGAAATATAAAGGGTACCCAACTTGAAACATTGAAACCTTCGTTTCTAAACAAAGGAAGAAAAAAGTTTCAGAAACCAAATAAATAAAAATGAGCCCACAAAGTTCATCAAGAATTGAAAATCAACATTATGTTTATAAAACCTTGAGGCTCAGTTAGAAACTCGAAAACCGGGAGGGAAAGGATAAGAAAGTATACTATTTACTTTCCCTGGTTTAATTTTGTTGGAAAACTGTGAGGAAAAAATATATCAAGGGAAAAACCATAAGTTCTTCAACTTCGAAGAAACCCAATTTCCAGTGTGCAAAAATTATCCCGTGGTCTGTGCGGAAAAGAAATCAAATTTTTCATAAAATGGATTATTTTCTTTCCTTTTCCTTTCCATTTCCTTTTCCTAGATGGTTCGAAGAACCAAAAAGAGTTTAAGAATCACAATTAAGGATACATGGTTTGAATTTGAACATTGAAATAACATTCAGAGTCCAAATTCAGAATCCCATTCAAATAAAATCATATGATTGTTAAAAACCTAGACCACTATGTTTGCAAGCCTTAGTTCAAAGTAATTGTACTAAAATTACAAACTTAATTCAATTCATGGATATATCGTAGCAATGTATATTAGAGAGAGACAGAGAGAGAGATGCAAAGAGAGAGAGTAAAGAACCTGAGCTAAGATGAGTTTGGAGAGTCTCGATTTCCCTTTAGCTACCTTTGTGTACCCTAAAAACGAAAGCCATTGATATCAAAATCTTAGATTTAAATGACCTAATTTTTTAGAAAAAAAAAAAAATTAAAGGGGGAAAAGAAAGATGAAGAGGCTTACTGGAGTCAACAACCATGCGGTAGGAGAAATCAGAGCCGTCCGTACCAGATGGTCTTCCATTCCCAATTGTAGATTTTCTCTGCTGCATATCAAACCTTCTTCTTCGACTCTCTCTCTCTCTCTCTCTCGTTTCTGTGTGAAACCTTGAAATTCGAGGGACCTTAATACAATTATCGTTTTTTTTTGGTTTTTTTTTTGGTTTTTTTGTGAAACACAATAATAAAATGATACTCCATTAAAGATATTTTTTTCTTTATAATTAAATTTCAATTTATTTCAAGCAAATGAAATTTCAATTCGAATTCTAATTTTCCAAAGATTCCGAAATGACAATAACTCCATTTGCTATTTCTTTTACCACTTTATTTAAAATTTAACATACGTGATTATGATAAATTTGATAAATCTTTGAATTTAATTATTACTTCAACAAAAAGATTATTGAAAATTTGTCATTTAAGATTATGATAAATCATTCAATTTAATTATTAGATTAACAAAAACATGAATCCTATAAAAATTAAGTTGGTTTATATTAAATGAATTAATTTGGAACCAACTCAAATCCGACTGGTACCCAAAATTGAAGTTGTCAACCCAAATCCATCCTAATTCTAACTCAAAAATACTACTACAATATGTGAAAAAATTATAGCATATGAAACTTATAGGTTTATTTGGAAGTAAAATTCTAATTTGAAGGGTTATGTAAGAAAAAGACAGTTAATTGTGTTATTGGTAAAATTGTGAAAACCAAAGGTTTTACGTTGTATTTTTGTGCCAAAATAATACTTGAATTGCTATACATTAAACCCGAACCAAACCCGGGATTCGGCTCAAAACTTTTGTCAGTAACTATAGGTACGACATTGTCAAATGGTGAAAATCATGGTCCATAAAGTTCAACAAAACTACACATTAGTATTGGCACATAACAAGCAAAATAGGTATGCCAAGAGATCATCACTTCCTTTGCTGCCTAACTAAGAGCTATTTTATACAGAAGAAAATAAGTATCACCAGCAATATAATTAACATCACACACAATGTATCTCTTCTTCTGAATAATCATTTCCAACATGTTTCCTCCACAAAAACCGCGGCAAACAATTTACTTTTCTATATGTCAAGGATCTCGGCATCTAGAAATGGAACCGGATCCTCGTGTCATTTCATCCCATGCCACGTCCTGTACCATGTGCCATTTAGATCGCTTATGCAATGCCTTCACATCATTTCTGCAACAATTTTACGTCACTTTTGCAACAACAACATTACATCGCTTATGCAACAACCGGATTTTAAGAACTGAATTTTATCCCCCCCCCCCCAAATGATCTAATGCACTTAATCAAGTGCTGCTGAATTGAGTTATCAAACACCACCTAAGTCTCAGCTTGAAAAGCAATTTTCAACCAACAGCTGGCTCTTGATCTTTTTCCATGCCTGCAAGTCTGCAACAAATTAGACTCCTTCAGAATTTCTTACTAATAACTGATATGAGAAGACAAACTGGATAGGTTTAAGTCAATACTTCAGCTTGCAACATATAATCAAATCAAATAGAGCTGAACATGTGCACAATGGGCAAGATGCCAGATTTACCATGTTTATTCCATCGGATAACAATCTTATGGTAAAAATTCTTCTGCAGATTTTCGAAATTTATTCTTAACTTTGCACTAGTTTGTACTTCCCAATTCAAGGGAGCTTTTCAACCTCGTGACTTTTGGACCCAATTTTGTGCATAATCACCTATTTGAAATAAGACAACACAAGACATGAGAAACAACCATCAAAATTCATTTTAAAATGAAACAATTCATCTCATCCTGGATTTCATGCAGCCAAAACAGAACAGCAAATGCATGCAACACAGGATTGGCATAATTCAAAGAGGCAAGAAAGAAATGAACTTTGCATACCTTATGGAGCACAGGGTCTCACGTCGATAAATTTCTTCTCTATTCGTATTTGATTGTATGTATATTTGAAGGCACAGAACTGAAATGGCATCACTGAAGAACTGTAATCAACACCAAAATTCATTATAAAAATCTATATGTAACAATGACAACCCCAAAAAGAGAGAAATTCAACTCAACAAAACAAAGCAATACCACAAAAGAGATGTCATACATAATATAATAAATACCATTCCACCAAGAAGAAAATTACTCATTTGATATTACATCTAAAACATAATGGAATTTAAAATGACCTTTAATATGCTATCAAAAAAATTACTGTGGAAGACAACAACTTAAACTTCACTCAATTATTTTTACTTTAATGTCATCAATGACCTTTGAGAAGATATGAAACATGTGGAGGAAAACTTTCGAAAGACCCTGTTTTTTCTTTGCCAAAGAGGCAAGTTCTTTGTCACCAACCATAGGATGGTTATCGCCATAAAATTCAATGAGTGCCACTGCACTGCATTCTTTATTGGACAAGAGCAGAACTTGTACATTATTAGCAAAGCTGTAAACAAGTATAAACAATAACTACAGAATATTTTTATCGTCTAAAATATTTCATATGCATATTTAATCATGAATTCAAAGTGAATATGATTATAAATCTTGTATAATTAAGTGATATTTAAGTAATAGATGCCAAACATCTAAATACAATGCTTAATTAATTTGTATTACGGTGCTTGTGTCTTGATCTTTCGCTTGGTATTTTCAAGTAGTTTCTGCATCATCCTTGACTTTTATAAATTGACACGGGCAAAATATCTCTCTTTACAAAAAGTTATTTCCTTACAAAGCAATCAAAGTTCTCTTTCAGCTCTGAAACATATGGGCCTTTGTGTGCGTGGCTAACAGCTTCACCATTGGTTGCTTACACACTGCTTGTTCTTTAGCTTTCTGAGCCAGTTCTATGAAGAACTTGAACTTTTCCTCCACACACCCTGGTTAGATTGCTGTACCTTGAAAGTTAAAAAGGGAACAAGGAGGAAATATAAAAAGACATATAGCTATATAAGGGTAGGTATAAATTGAGGTTTGAACAATGAGGAAAGCTAAAAGTTCTTGGGAAAAAGATATAGATTTTTTTATTTTATTGGATGCCAAAATATTTAAAATATATTTCGATATATGCAAAATTATAGTTACATACACATGCATGAATGTACCTTGATTGTTGACAACTAGGCCAGATCATATGCAAGCTATGTTACATGGACTCGGGTACAGGTATGCATCCGTGCGTCAGACATATCAAATCTCAAACTGAGACACATGTACACTACTACATATTCATTTTATTTAACATTTTTATTTTATTTTCTAGGATAAAATAATGTATTTTTGTAAGATAATGTTCAATATAGGCATTTCACCCATTTTGAGTAGTAACATAATAAAATTGAATTATTAGATATGTTTTTTTAGGTGCATGTCCAACGAAAAATGTCGGACACATATCCCATACTCATGTCTGAGTAATGTGTCTTTGACACGGGTATCCCACCTACTTTTGAAGAGTCCATGTAACATAGTATGCAAGGGTTGAGCAACTAAGTTTGGGCTTTTTTAACCCAAAAAAAACTAAGTTTGGGCTTATTCACTATGCATCTATTTTCTTGTCTTATATAATACTATTGGCAGTATCAAACAGCACTATGAAGGTGTGAAATATAGACACTGAATGCTATTTTGAAATCTGAAACATAACTTACAATTTTGATTGTGTTGCATGTTGAATTTTACAAACCCCTGTCTAATAGTGAATTTCGTGTTCAGGTGGAAGTAGGTTCTGGGCTTCACTTGTCTGCTTCAACATTGCAGAATTCTGGAAACAAAAATTTAAAGGTGAAAAAGGAATAATTGCTAAAAACAAAATAGAAGTGAAATAAAATACTATTCCAATGCCGTAATAAGTGCAATGTGAAGGTAAATCTAGTTTAACCATTTTTATTTTAAGAAGCATAAATCTGTACATGAATTTCTGTTTGCAAATAACATGTTATGGGAAACCCACCACTGCAGGCTGTGAATCTATGGCAAGCCACTACATTTTTCCATTAGCTGAGAAAAAGTAGGACCTGTAGCTCAGAAGATTAGAACACATGGCTACCTAGCCCAATATTGGAAGCTTCAATTCCTTGTCAAAACTGACCCAGAAGGGAAAGCACATTTCTCTCCGGAGATGAGAATAATATCCTTGGGGATAGCGATCAAAAGCTATGGAACTAGGGTGTGGGTCTGTTGTTAAAATGGAATGGCCTTACTTCTATTGTTTTATCTTTGATGGAATCATTACATGTTCACTTGTCTTTTGTATTATTCACCATACTCTTCCAGCCAGACCTAGGCAGAACTGCAAAGCAAGTACTAGTATTAGTAGCATAAAAAAAATGTCTCTGTGGGCTTAATAAAGAAAGCTGCTTTAACTAGGAAAAAAAGAAGAAAGAAAGCAACTTCAACTCTACATCCAAATTTCATTTCAAATCAAATTATTGATCTATGCCCGATTATCTTTCGACCAATTCAAGAACAAGGAAAATCAATCTAGTAATAAATATTCAATAGGATAATAGATCTTGTAAATATTCTTGTTTCTCGGGTAACAAATGTTCTTATGAGCTTATTTAGGTGTATATGGATATAGGACTTGGAATGATATTAAGGAATTGGAAATCAGGAGTTGAATTTCACATGATTGAAATTTTCTTGAATAAAAAACCCCACAATACAAAAAGTAAATTGGCTTCAAGTTAATTGATGAAGATGCTCATATAGATGCAATAACGAATGATGCTGCAGTGATCAGGGTAATGGTGGCAACAGGGAAGTTCTTCAAAGAGATTGATGTGGGTTGTCGCAATGGCAGTGGAGTTGTGGGAAAGGCAGAGGTGCAGATGTAAGGCGCACACTTACCAACTATGAAACTCCAATTGTTGCAATATTGTTGTGCTAAACAAGATTTTTAGGGTTGATTCTAATCAATTTTATGTACAGATATATAATTTGATCAATTAAATATTGATGCGTCAGGAATTACCCTGTATCGCCTAAATACGTGTTGGCTAGGGAACCATAAAGCGCCGGTGTCAGACACGTATCTTACATGGATACGCCACCTTCATAGAAATGTCCCTACCTAGACATTTGGTGCAAAGTCAACTCTCTCTCTCTTTAACAAGTGACCAAAATTTTCCAATGTTATGCGGTTAATGGGCTATCAAACAACAAAAACGAATTTGGAGCTGTATTGGTCTGTGAATAGTAACCATTAATAATAAAAGAGCTACCTTTACTTCTCTTTTGAGCTAAGATTGATTGAAAAAGGGAAGTATTAGGGCTTGATATAGGATTTTAAGGATAAAAGGAGGTTAGAAAATATCTGGTTGTAGGAGTGTTAAGGCTTATATAGTGTAAAAATTAAGAGAAAGAACAAGCTCTAGAAATTCGCTCCTAGAACCCCATAGGCATAATATCTAGGATTTGAATTTCATAATACAATCCATGAAGAAAATAACTGGTGAAAATTTCTCTATCACATCTAGGGTTTCAATTGTATTTCCACTAAGAGCATAGTAGCTAGAAATTCCATGTTCTCTGTTGAACTTAAACATTGCATGACCGCATATAGACCCATAGGTAATCCTGACTAGTATGACTTGATTTTTTATTTTTTTTAATTAATTAGACTTCACATTATATTTAGGAAGTAGTAGACTTTGACCACTAAAACGCATAGCAATAAGATAAAAACCACAAATTAGACTCAATACCACAACTTCGCTCAAAAGACGACCCATAGACCAGGGCTACAATCTGTGTCAAACAAAGCTTGAAATTACCAAACTTCCCCTTTAACCTCTAGAATACAATAAAATGTATATAGAACTGACCACCAGACAGCAGCATAAAAACTAAAAATAAACATAAAACAGCACTCTACTTTTTTTCCTAATTGGTTCTCGCACACACGTCTCTTCTGAGACTTGAACCCCTGATCTCCCTTTGGGAAGTAAGAGGCTGATACCGCTAGGCCACTGGCCCGTTGGTAACAGCACTCTACTAAGACGGTAAGACTAGAACTCAACTATGGAAGGACCCAAGTGACTCTCTTTGAAATCAAAACAGTTCTTAAAGTTCCTCTATTCTTTGGATTTACTTTTTCTTGAATTTCTTATCAATTGAAACAACCTGATGGCAGCAGTATGTGTTTATTTTTTTTCCGGTAAATCAATGTATTAAACCAAAGGAACTATACAAAAAGGAAGAGGGAGGGCAAAGCCCAACAAGCCCAAAAGCACCAAAAATCCACCCACCTAGCAACTAACCAAACCATTTGATGCACCAGAATGTGCACCAACTGCGGTAGAGAGGAAGAGGGGGAATGAACATTATAAACAGGCAAAAATTAAGGGTGTTGTTCCCTCAAGACAGAACTAGGAAGACTCCAATCTGCAGCAACTGATCTAGAGGCAGGACAGTCCCTGAAGTGAGAAGAAACAAGCTTTCCTCTGACACAATCCTCAATAGTCTTGCATACCCCAGCAGTATGTGTTGATAACTAGCAATGGTGCATAAAAAAATGATCAGGGTGGTAGTAGTGAAAATGGGTATGAAGTAGCAACCAATGCTTTATTCCTCAATTACAAACATTTTGGTACAATGCTTTGGGTCTCCAGATTTTGTCCTTCAATCTCCAAGAAGATTGTTCAGAATCCATTCCTACAACTAGAATTTAGCATCAAAACAATTGGGAGCCCTATTCCACACTGGAATTCAACTTATCCAAATGAATACCAAGTACAAATAACCCAATATTTGTGGTATATCATTGACTAAGTAACAAATTGTTAACAATTAGGTGCTATAAATTATTATTTTCTGTAATAAGTATGATACACATCTACATTCCAAATGGAACCCTCACACCTCACCTTTTGGTGGTGGCAGGAGATGCTACTCGTGCTAAGAGCTGGTGGTGTAAATACTGCAATAAATCTACTTCTAGATGCATTATATTTCCCTTCTTAAATCTATTACTCTATTACTGCTTGAATTGGAAAATTACACGCAAAACTATTTTACTAAAAAGAAAATGTCAATACACTTCTCCCCTTACTGGGCTTAAAGAATAGTTAACATATAATAATTACCATACAGAGTCAGTTATATCAAATATTGGGAAAAAAAACATATTTTGAATTACCAACCTCAAGATACATTATATCAAATATTGGAAATTACCTGATGGTTGTCAGATGCACAACAAGGCCTATTTAGCAATCCAGCAGAAGGGATTCATAAGCATTAACATTTCCCTGATAAAATCAGTGATGTGGATTAGTCACATACACATAATATTTAACACCAATTAAAATCATTATTGTGATCAAGAAGGAAAAAACATTGATTAAGAAGCACAACAGGAAAAGGAACAATGTGCAATCATTTAAGTTATTCAGAATTACCAAAATCCCAGACATGCGAGCTCAATGATGTACTGCGCTACATGGAAAACTTTGTGTTATCCTCAGCATGCACAACAATTTTCCTTCAATCATGAGATCAGTTCCAGTTCTCTTTGCCTATAGAATGATTCTGTCAGAAGCCTCTGTGTAGATTCATATAGAAAATTTCCTCTAGTAAGAATCATATCATGTATCATTACGGCCTCACGCAATTTGTTTTCTTCGCATAATATCCCAAGCAACCAGTTACGATTATATCGGCAAGGTACAAAATCATGGGCAAGCATGTCTTCGCAAATCCTCATGGCATGAACACTCGAACCACCAGCACAAAGACCACTGAGTAAATATTCATAAGAATTCTTGGAAGGAGAAATCCCTCTTTTACGCATTGTATGTGAGAGTGACAATGCATCGAGTAGTCTTCCAGCCCTACAAAGGCCTCGTATCAAGGTGCTGTAGACAATTCTGTCTGGAGCACAACCATTTGCATTCATCTTATTGAACAACCCAATGGCACAGTCTGTTTCACCTAATCGCATATGCCCATCAATGAGAATGGTGAAAGTCACCTGATTGGGAACTACCCCCTCTGTTTGCATCAATTCAAGATGATCATATGCATCTTGCATCCTATTCGCCCAACAAAACCCATATATCATAGCATTATATAGGTACAAATTCGGCATAAATCTGGAGGCTTTAACTTTTTGCATCAACTTCAATGCAAATAAACTTTTTTCTTCAAAAGAACTAATTGAAATTCTCAAACTATCTTTCATGGGCACCAAACTTTTCCGCTGGAGCAAATGGAACAACATTTCTTTTTCCCTTTCAGACTTCTGATGTGCCATGTGCCATGTTCCTGTGGCGCATGAAATATTTCTGCAAACACCACTGAGCATTGTAATACAAGAAATCAGGTCATGCTCAATCTGACTATTTTCCATCAAACCAACCAATCTAAAGGCAAATTCCAACTCTCTTTTCCTCAAGAATTGTTTGATAAGAGAGGTATAAAGCACCCTATTAGGCATAAAACCATCTTCCAACATTCTATCAAGGTATAGGCAACCTTTCTCAGTCATGTTTTTCTTCACTAGCCCATTTATAAGTGCTGTGTAAGCATGAGAATTGGGAAGAATACCATGTTCTACCATCTTCTCAAAAAGTTGGTGGGCTTCATTAGCTTTCCCATTTTTGGAGTAGGCATTAATCATTGTGACACAGATGACTTCATCAGGATCAACACCATCCTCAAGCATCCTCTTAAACATATCTTCTGCTTCAAATATTCTTTTTTTTCTGCTTAAACAACCTATAATTGAGTCATAAATAGCAACACTAGGCTTCACTCCCCTTTCATCCATTTGGTCCAGAACATTAAAAGCTGTTCCAAAGTTACCACGCTTACAGTTTTCACTTACCAATATCAGGTAAGTTGCTAGATTCGGAACCATCCCCCTGTCTTGCATGAGGTCAATCAGAGACTTGACATCATCAAGAAGCCCCTCCTGGCAAAGAGACTTGATCACGGAGTTATAAGTTGAAAGCAAAGGCTGGCATCCGATACTTTCCATTTTATCCATCCAAAGCAAAGAAGCATCTATTTTCCCTCGGGCACACAATGCAATAATATATACACCGAAAGCAACGTCAGCCAAATACGAGTTTCTTCTCCCAATTTCCCCCAAAAGATGCTCAATGCCAAGCTCCAAATCAGTTGTAGGATCAGAAGTAGCACAGGTCGAGAGAGGTGGAGGGTCAATACCACAGCCATTCTTGGCTATTGCCCGCAAAATCATGAGAGCAAGATGAAGCTCTTTCCCATTTGGGTACTCCTTGATAAGAGTAAAATACAGTACATGATCAGGAACAACCCCAGTTTTTACCATCCTGATGAATAATTCATCAGCCTCAACAAACCTGTTCTCTTTATGAAGTGCAGCCAACAAGACTGTGTAATAGTGCGCATTGGGAGTGATATTGCCATGACTCATATTGTTTAAAAGCGTCAAAGCACAATCAACTTTCTGTTCCTTGCAGTACTTACTAATCATAATATGGTAAGTTACTACATCAGGTTCTATCCCAGTTTCAGCCATATGATTATGTAACAGCCACCCTTTATCAAACATACCCAAATTAACAAACCCGTGTATTAGTGTGTTATAAGTATACGTATCTGGGTCACACCTCGTTTTGAGCATTCTAAAAAATAACCGCATAGCCATTTTCATTTTCTTGTTCTTGCAATACTCAAAAATAAGAGAAGTGTACATAATTTTATCTGGAAACAGACCTTGGGACTCCATTTCTATACTCAGCAACTCGGCCTCCTCAACCCGACCTCTCTTACAAAAACCATAAACTAGTGATTTGTACAAATGTCCAGTAGGTGGCATCCCTCTATCACACATTATATCAAACACATCAAGGGCCTCATCCAAGTACCCACTAAAGCATAATCCATCAATCAACATTTTGTAACCCCAACAACTTATAGAAGTTCCAGCATCATTGATCCTTATAAAGCAATCGAATGCCTCCAAGAATCTATCATGGGCACAAAGATCCCGAAGGAGCACATTGCACGCACCTTTACAAGGCTTGGATTTCATTAAAATAAGCCTACCAAAATGGGATTTTGCTTCCTCCAATTGTCCTAACTTACAATAACAAATAATCATTGAATTCAATATCGATGGATCCGAATCCTTACCTCTATGTAAAATGTTATCTCTATATAGGAACTCAGCCATCTTGGTTTCACCAGAAGTCACAAGTTTCCGTATAAGGACACCATAGCTACACAAGTCAAGCTCCATGCCTCGCACCATGGCAAAATCGACGGCCGAAATTGCATCCGGAACTGATGAACATTGTGATACAATTCGCTGGATGACTTTCTGCGCAGATGATAATAAGCCACGACGAATGAGCTGGTCTGCTAATGAAAGGCAGAGACTTTTGTGGTCTTGGGTGATAGGTGAGACAGAGGGACTTGGAGGCTCCAGTGGAAAAGGGCAAGCAGTGAATGGTTTTCTGGTTCTAATGAAGAAGAAGAGGTCGGGTGAATTAGGCTTCTTCTTGATCATATTCGATCAATCTGTAACTAGGAGGAGAAATTGAAATGGTTTAGAGGCAGAAATTAGCATTTCAGATACCGACCCAGTTGATAAAACGGGAGAATTTCATGAACCCAGAAGATAAAATAAAATGGCGACAAAACCTGGAAGAGACGGAGCAAAAAAGAGGTTGATGAAGAACAAATACAGACAGTAGATACAGAGACCAATATATATGCAACTAACCTAAATTGAATTTAAATTGATAAATTGCAGAAACAATAGGGGTATAAACAGTGGACTAGAGAGAGAAAGGGGAGAGAGGAGTGGTGTACGTTCAGTGGGGGACGACGGTTGCTGATGTCCTAAAGCCCTAACTAGGGGTTAAACCCTTCGGGCGGGGTCAAAACCGGTCAGCCCTGTTGTTGGAAATAAAACTAGGGATCCAGAGGCAGACAACTCTTGAAACGTTGAGCCCAGGCCCGTCCAAACTCCAGCCCGCTGGGTTAGACACAGTAGACCAGGATAGTGACTGAGCCCAAATTCGAAGGCCTACTTATTTTGGGCCTGCAATTGTCTATAATCGTTGCAACATTTTTCCCTACGGAGTATCAGTATCTGAATTGAGCTGGTGACCAACACAAAGATATCATGAACCTTTAGTTCAAGGGTACAAATCCTCTCCAATGCACCAGTACACCATAGTGCATCGAAAAATACTTCAATCAATCCACATAAGGTGGTATTTATGCTGAGTTGGTGCATCCAAAGTATAAATTACTACCTCTCTTTCCAATGAGAAATTATTAGATGGTTGTGAATCATTAATACTTGGTGGAACAGTTAAGTATAGACTCTAGGATTAAGAAGATGACCCCACAAAAGTGTATTAATGAATTATAAAGCTTCATGATCAGAGAGTTTTCATTAAATTAGTCCACTAAGTGTCAAATAGACCAGAACCATCTAATAATTTTCATATTTCTAATATAGTTGTCCACTTCATAGTTTACAAAATGGACAACTATATTGAGATGAAGTGTCAAATAGGATTTTGATTTTATTTTAAAGGGTAAATTACACTCAGACCCCCTGAGGTTAGGACATATTCCAGCTAGATGAAGATTTTGGTTTTAGATTTCACTT
>JAOTQH010000026.1:1909744-1934019 GCA_025631255.1 Cornus kousa
TGCCTGATTATCATTTGGTTTTAATTAATTCAACTCCCACAGCACACCGTTGTTATTTGTTATAATTATTTTTTTAACCTGACAATACAAGAAGAAACTAAGAAAACAAAAGATTCCTCTATGGTTTAAGGAGCCAAGAGGGCCAAACATTCGAGTGGTCTGAAGAAGAGGAGAACCATACCCATTTACTCTCAGATTAAATTTTGTGCTTATATAAGGATTTTTTTTTTTTTAACAATAAATGGAATAATTTAACTTCTTGAGTCCCAAATTCCCAATATGAACTTTTATAGATCTTCCGTAACCAGCTAATTTTAAATGGTCCTATAAGATGACCATTATAATTATTCTCAATTTCATTGATTTTGTCGTCCATCATTTCTGTTTTTCCTGACAATCACACAGAATTCAGTTTATGAGACAAGAATGAATGGATGCAGCTCATAATCTGTTTTAATCATCCTTTGCCGTGTTGATTGGAATGGGGTGGCCGCTCATACAATCTACATTTTATTAATTCATGCACTTATACAGTCAAATTTTCTATATAATAGAAAGTGAGAAAATATTCCCAATAACTATAGTTTTTAGAACACAACAAAACATTACTTTACCATTTTTTTTTAACTAATATTTTTTTTCACCCTTCAATTTTTTTTTTTGATTTAATTAGTTCAATATTTGAAATATTGGAGGAAATTAAAATCTATATCATGATAGATATTGAATTTATGTTATTTTATTCAAGTTGGAGTCGTCTAATAAATTTGAATAACCAATTGGCATTATATCTAGCCCATAACTTCTCTATCTTCAAAAATATGAGTTTGGATAATTAACCAGCAACTGCTAGCTCTATTATTTAAATTTAGTTTATTTGTGCTTATAGGTCATTAATGAATTTTGTACTTATATAATCAAATATAACGATTTTTCCTAATTTAACAATAAATGAAATAATTTATCAAGACTTCTTACACATTTATTGAATGGATAAAGTTCATATGTACTATGTAACCAAATATTATCAGGTTGACACAGACAAAAAGACCCGCCTACACAAATGGTCACCTTCTTAGATTACTTTGAATTTTTCTTTTTTGGTCTTTCATTCACAATGTCAGTCTCAAATTGAAAGAAACACACCACAATAGAATCCTAAATTATGGTAGACAATTTATGTAGGCAAAGCCCAAGGATTGTGAAGATCAACATAAATACACCCAATAAATCACATAAATAGCCCAATTAATTAATAGAATAAATAGACCAACATAAATAAGCTTAATAAAAAACTTATGCAATAAAGAAGTCTTAATTAAAAACTTCTCAAATTTCTAATATAAATCCCTTCTCACTACCTTCCTTTATTCATCACATGTAACATTTTCTCTCTTCTAGTACTTAAATCTATTTTAGGCTTTTAGGATATGGGTTAATAACAGTTTCAGCTTCGCTTTTCCTCTCAATGAACATTATCCGCTATGCTTTAGTCACTGCAGGTAGCACCTACACTTTAAACCCAAAGCTGAATCCAACGTCAAGTCCAAGTCCAAGTCCATCAAGCCCAAAACCGAATCCAACGCTTAGCCCTGGCACTAGTCCTTCAAACCCAAAACCGAGTCCAACGCCAAGCCCAAACCCGAATCCAACGCCTAGCCCTAGCACTAGTCTTTCAAAACCAAAACCGAAACCGAATTCAACGCCTGGCCCTAGCACCAGTCCTTCCAAACCAAAACCCAATCCAACGCCAAGTCCATCAAACCCAAAACCGAATCCAGTGCTTAGCCCTGGCACTAGTCCTTCAAACCCGAGACCGAATCCAATGTCTAGCCTTGTCACACTAAGTTGCCCTAGAGATGCCCTAAAACTAGGTGTTTGTGGAAATTTAGTTGATGGGTTGATTGGGGAGTAATCATAGGAAATCCTCCCACCGCACCATGCTGCACATTGTTTGGCGGGTTGGTGGACCTGGAGGCGGCAGTTTGCCTCTGCACTGCCATAAGAGCAAATGTGTTGGGCATTAATGTCAATGCTTCATTTTCACTCACTCTGCTTTTCAATGCTTGTGGAAGGACTCTCCCACCTGGTTTCACATGTGCTTAATTCGTTCACCATTAATTAATCCTCTCTCTCTTCCTCATCTACATCTCCAATATCATCTCTTTAATTGCTTTATCAATCAAGCTATTACTATATATATTGTGATTGTGGCACAGTGTGGAACTGTTTGGTGTTTTGCAGTTGATATTAATATAATCTTGTTTGCAAAATCGTGTGATTGTCATTTTTTATTTGGTTATGTACTCAGGTTTCAATGAATACAAGGACAATTCTATTGCAAATGTTTCATGTGTACAGAGCAAATTTAACTTGCACAAAAACAAGAAACTAGGTCTCCTCAGCAACGGCTGTTCGGACTCTCCCAAAACTGACCATGCACATAAGAAAGTGCAAGATATAATCCATAACTTTGGTAAGTATCTATTACAATGACTCCACAAAAAATCACTTGTACAGATATATACAAAATTATATGATCTGATCAGCCTCATCAATATGACATTATGACCTAATCAATTATTGACCTCTTTAGATTTTAGTGGCTAAAATTAAAAATAATAGCTTTAAAATGACCTTAGAGTTACAAAAAGTTGAATAGTTGTCAATCTTGAAACTAAATTGCTCTTTTAGTGACCATAATTTGGACACAATTTATTCATTGAAAAGGTTAGGATAATAGGATTCATAAGAATCCCACTTTTTATTATAACTTATCACTTTAAATCTAGGAGGCTGCACTCCACTTTTCTCCATTTGTACTCCACTTATTTTTTTCTTTTAAAAGAAATGACACGAAGGTCTTTGAATTCATTAATACATTATGCCTTATTTTATAATGCCATAACTACTCCTTCTACAACTTATAAATTTTTTTGTTTTTTTTTTTTTTTCACTGCAATACTTTCTTTGCTTTGGAGATCCTCTCAAAGAAGATAATTTATTACATAAGGATAATTTTATTTTTGGCAGTCAAAAGAAATAATTTATTCAGTAATGATATATGTATATATTTTGTGATTTTTTATTTGTTCCCTCAAAAGAAATAATTTATTCAATAGAAAGAAAAAAAAAAAAATATATATATATATATATATAGGGTATTATCAAAAGAGATAATTTATTCAATATAGACATATAATTTTTTTAATCCTCTTTCTCGTACTTTTTTATTTTGATATTGATAAAAGAAATAATTTCTTCATAAATATATATGTATATATATATATGGTGTTTTTTCTGTAAAAAGAGATAATTTTTTTTTTAAAGGGTTTTTTTTGTACTGGTCAAAAGATAATTTATTCAACATAAATTTACACAACCGTCCTTTTAAATTTTTTGCCCGGGTTAATTTTTTTTTGGTTGTGAGAGCCCCCAACCATCTCACATGAATTAAATTTATTAACTATCAAATTTGTTCTCTAATATATTCTAATTTTTCTATGAGATGGGTAAGAGTCTGAGAGATCCAACATTTATATGATGGATGTGCTAGTAACACGTTTCTGACTACTTGAACAAATGTACTATTTCATGAAAATATTTCTCATTACTGTAACTAGTCCACATATAATGAAATTTTTCTTCACAAGTAACATTTTTAAAGTATAATCATTCAATAACAAAAAAACAAAAAAACAAAAAAAAAAAACATTCTTAAAGTATAGTTATTGCAATGTCTTTCTGGATGTTTATTATATACAAAATTTGACTGTATAAAATACTATTAATTTGGTACAATTAAACTCTTATTGGTATAAAAAAACATTAATACTCCTCTAATATAAATTAAATAATATTATAAAAAAAAAAAAAATAGACAATCTAAAATTACCATTTTAGATATTTATTCTTTCCTTTTTTCCATTTTTTTTTTTTTTCTTTGGTTTTGGTTGATTGACGACAGAGGTACTATTTGGTTGTTGGCAGGGGATTTGAATGAGATCTTGTTTTGGAATCAGTGCTTATTCAATTTTAGTATGTGCAGAAGCACTTTCATGGGCCCTTAGGCGAGCCAATGAACAGAGGAGCATCACGGGCCTGAAAATCAGGGGTTCGCGTTCTCACCTCGTCTATCTCATTTTACCGGAGCAATAGTTTTGGAGGAGTTTGCAGTCGAAGCGGTAGATCGAGCTTGTCGGGATTGTCGGCGGGGATTTGAGGCTGAGTTAGCTAAGTGGAGAATAGGGATGGGCTTGGATTTGTTATGGCAGAGGAGTATGGAGAGGATGCGAGATGGGTGTTGACCAGAGAGTTTGTCGGCGACCATCGACGTCGAAAACGCATCACCGGCGTGCCATCCCCGCTGCAAGTCGCCATCGCCGGAGCCCAATCTGGCTCAACGACGGCGAGGATACGGCGACCTCTGTAACTCTTTCTCAGCAATGGAAAATGGGGGATTTAACCGGGAGAACAAAATGGAAGAGGGGGATTTTAGAGCTATAATTTTCTGGTATGCTTTGGGGCATGATTATGATAATTTGTTATTTTTTTGAGTTTGATCAATTTGCTGGGTGCTTTGTGTTTGATATATATTTTTTGTTATTCTGGGTTTTCTTCTATCTATAGAAAGAACATCAGCCGTTCATGTGGGTCACAGATTGCATTGTATCACGGCCATGGACACCATGGACACAAACCACAAAACAGAGAGAGAATTAGGGTAAGGATGGGAGATACAAGATGGTAGTGGTCTAAAGTGCACAGTGGCGGTGAGAATGGTGGTGGTGGGGTTGGGGATGGTGGTGGTGGTGGTGGTGGTGGTGAATTGAAAAAGGGCGAATAGAATTTTTGAATTTATTTTATGTCAAGTTTGATTTAAAAGTGTGATCAAATGGACTTATTTACACTTTTTTTTTTTTTTTTTTTTTAAGGACTTAAATGCACATTTTTTTAAAAAATAGAGTTTATAAGACCAGAATGCATACCCATCATATGAGCTTATCACTATTGATCATTGTTTCCTCATTTTTATTCGAATGGGGTGGTATACAATCTGCATTTTATTAATTCATGCATTTATATAGTCAAATTTTGTATATAAAAAAACATCTAGAAAAATATTGCAATAATTATAAGAATGTTACTCTACAATTTTATTGAAATATTATTTTTTTTAAAATTCAAATTTTGAAATATGGGAGGAAATTAAAATTTACGCAGATTAATAGTTTCTTTTGATTACGCCTTTCGGCTTGATGTTAGTCCTGACTCACCCGGACGAACCTTGTGAAAGAATCCTTAGATTTTCGGGGCATTGAATTCTCACCAATGTTTGCGTTACTCAAGCCGATATTCCCACCTCCGCTTCATTGGCTTCCCTTTAGCGGAAAGCTCCCTACCGATATTTTTACATCCAACAACTTTGACAAATCGCTATACTTAATGCAAAATGGGAGGGGTTAAATTCTCCCAATTCAAAAAAAAATTTGCTCCTTGAACTGGTAAAACAGCAATAGATTTGGTATCCTCTACTTTTTGTTCTATTATTTTTCATACCATCAACCAAACCATAATAATGAATTTTTTTTTCAATAATTTAAGGTTTTAATAATTTGTTAAAAATATATGATTTGATGAATGTTACGATAAATTACATTATGAGAGATCTAAATTCAAAATGTTTTTCTCATAGAAGGAAAGAAAAAGAAAATATTTAAGGACATAGTGAGAAATTTTTTATTAGTACTTTTATTAAAATTATTAACAGAAAATAAGAGATTATTATTATGATCTTTTTCCTTCCTCCATACTTTCATGTGGTAGGAAGTCAACTTCTTAATATATATATATATATATATATATAGGTGTGAGACAATGGTGTCTGTAAAATAATACTTCTATATTAAAAATCTTCTTTAATATTCTTATATTTAATAAGGAAACATTTTCTCTCTTCTATCCTATATACATCACTACTATAATTCATTTAAGGCTCAAGGATATGGGTTCAAAAAGTTCAGTTTCAGCAGCGCTCTTCCTCACAATAAACATTATCTGCTATGCTTTAGCCACTACAGGTAGCACTTACCTTCATACCCAAATTCGAATCCAGTGCTTAGCCCTGGCACTAGTCCTTCAAACCCGAAACCGAATCCAACGCCAAACCCAAAACTGAATCCAATGTCTAGCCTCGTCACACATCATCAATCACTAAGTTGCCCTAGAGATGCCCTAAAACTAGGTGTTTGTGGAAATTTACTTGGTGGGTTGATTGGAGTTATCATAGGAAATCCTCCCACCGCACCTTGCTGCACATTGCTTGGCGGGTAGAGGCGGCAGTTTGCCTCCGCACTGCCATAAGAGCAAATGTGTTGGGCATTAATGTCAATGCCTCACTTCCACTCACTCTGCTTTTCAATGTTTGTGGGAAGGACTCTTCTACCTGGTTACACGTGTTTAATTCATTCACCATCATTCCGCTCTCTTTTCCTCATCTCTCCCGCCAATATCATCTCTTTGGTTTATCAATCAAACTATTACCACAAATGTTTTGGTGAGGATTGTGCTTACTATAACATTTATATATGAATGATAAGAATTGTATTGTCCTATTGTTGTTAATTGGCTGTTCATTTTCAATTTGCTGTGATGATGATGACTAAGATCCATTTTTTTTTTATGAACAAAATTTCCTAATATGGAAAATTAGAGCACCCAATATTATGTTAGGAGAAAAGAGTTCATAATTACTCATTTGCTACACTCACATTGCATAACTTCTGCAATATTTCAAGAAAAACAGCAAAACCACTCACCAACTAGAGTAAAAAGAGCAAACAAGACCCTGTTTGATTTGTTACTCATAGAACAATTCTCAGGAGTTCAGAAAACAAAAAATTATTTTTAAAAAACTATAAAAGACATTTTTATAATTGAGCTTTCAGAAAATTGAATCTAGAAAATTCTTTTACAATTTTATAATTTTCAGTTCTCTCTAAAAATAGAAAAGTTTTTTGAGTAACAAACTAAGTAAACCTAAATTCTCTCAAAATCTAAGAGGACAGACAGCAAAAAAAACTCTAGTGCCAACAAAATTATCAGATTTCAATCATTCAATACTTTGATCATCCATGTTTTTTGTGACGAGGAGGAATAATCCTCCAACTATGATGTAATGAAAAAGCATAAAGTATACATGTGAGAATTCATGGATTGTTCCTTCTCTAGACTCCCGCGGAAAAGTATGCATGAGGGAGCATGACTTGCAAGTAGATGCATCAAACTATTCAACCACATGTCCATACAACATTGTCCTCCGGCCAAACAATTACTGTTTACAGGGACATTATCTTGTTAATTGAGAGTGTCAAGAGGGACGGATTGGATTAAAAACTAACATTTGACATTTTTTTCTCTAAAGTGATCATTCTAATAATTTAGGTTGGGAATTGAAACGTTGAGACTCACACGATAGCAGTAAGATTTTATGTAATTTGACAAAATTGCCACCGTTCATGCTCACAACTTTCTTGAGATGAAAGAGTAAAAAATAAAAATAAAAAAACATAGTATTAGGATTTACCTCCAAATCACTAATACCTTCAGTAGCCGGAAAATTTTAAAAATAAATAAATATCACGTCCATATAGTCAGATATATAAAACTAATCAAGCTTCACAAAACCCAACAATTTAGACTGTCATTCTTTCGATTAAAAACTCGATTACTGAATTCAACTTCAAGGCATCGAGATCAATTATTATGACAACCTTGTTACGATTCCAATAATCTTTGTCGTTTAATATTTCAGTTGGGGATGTCACACTGTTGTTTCTTTATGTTTAGCCGTTAATGCTTTTGGATATTATATTATTCATCAATTGAATTTGCTTTAGGGGACACTACTCTTGAAATTGTTGCATCACTGTTTCTTGGTCTACCAACAGACAATCCTAAGTTACTTCGACCTGTTCAGTAACTTCTGAACTGTTAAAAAATATGAACAAAAGAAAATTCATTAAATTAACTAATCAGAATTTGAGACGCCATTAGTCGAATAATACGACAAATACCTAGTACACCTTCACCCCAAAACATCTTAGTTTAGTCACATGTATAATTTAGGGAATCCCACCTATTCAAAATTTATCTTATTTGCATCGAAAATTACGATATTGGAAGAAAATACCTCGGGTGATACTCCCACCTGATGGTCGACTGACCTAAAAATACTAAATTTATCTTGATATATAAAATTAAAAATTTCATGTTTGTCTATTGGTTATGACATCGTGTGATGTAGACTTTCTGCTATTGGAAGGATTGTTCTTATCAAAAATAGAAGAAAAAAAGGACTCAACAACCCTATTTTTTTCTCTTTTTGTAACAAGCAAGTGGTAGTGGCCTTAAAAAGTCGAAAGGCTCATAGACTATGCTTAATTTTGGTGACTAGTCTTGAAAACTACACCAAATACGTACTTGGTGAAAAATGAGACCTTTATAATTGCCAAAAATGTTAGATATATCTATATACGAGTACACACGTATACATACATGCTAAATTTGTAAATAGCCCTGAAAACTGTACCAAACAGCAGTATAGTGAAAACTGAGACCCGAATCATAGATTGATGTAAATGACCAACATTGTTACACATACACACGTGTTATGTTTGCAAACAATTTATGTGAACAAAACTCCATGTGCACAAAACAAGAGGACTGTAGATTGAAGTATTCTACTATACTGTGAAAGATTTATATATGGCATGTGTTTCAAAAGCAAAATATCAAACTCCATGTGAACAACAACTGTTTATCATCAGTATCAACTATATATGTGAAAAACAAACAACCTAACTGATCATCACTACCACTTCTAGATAAGCAGAAACAACTCAGCAAATTTGAGACTCATATATCATCTTTGACTAATCGATCTAGGGTTTACAACAATCAAAAACTAAGTCTTTTTGTTGTGAATGGGTGGTTTTCTCCGTGGTGGCTCATAGTCAGTACCCACTAGGTCTTCATGATCGCTCTTATTGGTGGAGTATATAGCTTCGTCATCTTTCTCATCAGACCCCCCAAATTCTAGTACTGATCTTGCTTCCCATCTTGAAGTACCCTACATAGGCATCACACAACATGTCATTAATTCATCTATTTTTCCTTATATTGAATACTTTATTTGATTCATATTTATGCTCAAATATTTTCTATTTTACTTTTTTCATTTAGCTTATAGATTTATGACTACTTATTCTATAGTGCCCCGATCCTCCCCGTAAATTTTGGTGTCGAAATTATTTTCAACACCATTACATCTATTTTCAACACATTTACATCTTTTTCTTTTCAGATGTAATGTGTTGAAAATAACCTTGTTGAAAAGCTTGCATTTTTTTTTTTTCTTTTTTTCTTTTTGCTGAAGTTAAAACAAACACACCTATTACACACAACATGCCCTAACAGGACTCGAACTCTCCACCTTCCATTTGGGAAAAATATATCAAATTTTTCCTATTCAGGCAACGGAATATATATATATATATACATGTTCATGCATGTATTTATGAAATGATCAACCACTTTGCCTTTGTCATTCTCACTTTGGACATAATGAAAGGGGTGGGTCATTGGGTGCTGATCACACACAACTCCCTGAACATTGACCCCTCTAATTAAAACTACAAAAGGCCCTATATATGCATAGAATTTACCTTCATTTTTGTTTCCTTGAGCAATGTCACGTGATCAGGAGAAGACTTGACAATCTCACTCCCTGCATGTTCCATCTCTATCAACAGGAACAAACAATAATAATAAGACAATAGTTTATATTTGATTCTCCTAGCAATTATAGCATATATGGCATATGTACACACAGTGCTAGGTGATGTGCCATGTGAGTCGTCTGATTAATGCTCGGACTCTCCACCTGTATATGCACAAACTTTTGTTGCTGTCACACTTCAGTATGTGCACTTGCAACTTTTTATCCTTTCCACTCATAATTAGATGATAATTAAACCAATAATTATATAGGTTGTTTGGGCATTCATTAATTATCAGTGGGTCAAATATGAACCCTAATAATAATATTAAAAGAACACAAAGAATGAAGTAATATAATAATTTCATCTTTTATACCGAAGAGGGGAAAAAAAGAGTACAAGCGAATATGCATCTCAGATATTGTTATAGCTAGTTAGGCTAGCACTTATTATATATAGATATATATATCAAGTCCTTATAACATTCTCAGGCTCTGTGAGCTTAATTTCTATTTATATATTATATTATAATGAGAGTACATGGATCTTAGGTATAAATTAAAAAGGAACTGGCCAAAATAAAGGATGAGAAAATTAGGGAATTAGTAGATAGAAGAGAAAAGAAGAGAGAAGATGCAGTTAATTATGAGAGGGTGTTCGTGTCCTCGGTTTAGAATAATCTGAGTAAATGCCAGAGTGTTCGATGACGTTGTTCTTGTGTGGTATGTTCCAAGAAACTGAAACAAGAGAATTGATTGGAATAACACCTGAAGTCACTTCTTTGGTGTATTTCATGTCCTTGTGAAGAACCTTTAATTCCTTTGGCCTTATTGCACCATCATGGCCCATACCAATAGTGATCATATCCTCATTTTGTGCTCCTTTTTTAGTTGAATCCATGTTGAGCTTAAACTTCTCTGCCATCTGCACCAAAGTACCCAAACATACTTTATATATATATAGAGATATATAGACACATACTAGCTTTTGTTTGCAATGAAAATAAAGAAAAATGAAGATTATACAACAAATTAAACTCAACGCAAACAGGAGAGAAAAGAGAATCAAGGGGATCCCGTGCCTTGGTGCTATATCACTAGTGCAACGCACTGCATCATCATAGTGCAATACCTTCGAAGTTCAACACCGTGAAATAATGATGTAATTTTTTTTTTTTTTTTTTTTTAAGTTAGCACAAGGAACTCCCCCAGGTAGGACCCTTCGGGATCCACCCTAGGCTACAAACCTGGGTGCAAAGCCTCGCCCCAAGAATACAATATAATGATGTAATGTTATTATAACATAAGCAATATAAAGTTGTTGTATAGACGATATGAATTGTTGTATAAAAGATTTAAAAGCATATGACGCGAAACGGAGCAGTTGAGAATCTGGATTCGAGTAAAGGAACTATTCTAAAGTGCAGAGAGAGAGAGACCAACGTACCTTGCCTTGGAAAAGAACTTTTCTCCCAAAACCCCTTTTGTGAAGGACCTCAAGACTGTGAGCACTACATGCAAGCATGGGAAGGCACAAGAAGAGCATGAGGAGAGAATATATGGTGGACATGATGATGATCAGAGGGATGAGTACTCTTTCATGAGCTAGTCAGATATATATATAGATATAGAGAGAGAGCAGCAAGACTATATCTGAAGAGTATATATATGTATGCGGCTTTGTTGGTGATATTAAAATAACTATATACTTGTAGTGAATGATTAATTAAGAAGCAGTATGCAATAGAACATGCAAGTAGTGAGTGATGAGACGTCTGAAGAAGTAAAATACAGGGTAGGGATATAGGGCGACCTCCCTTGTCTCCTCCCAACCTTCACTTCAACAGTTATATAGTTGGGTCCCAATCCATGGACCCTTACAAAGAAAAAGGAGGAGCAACAAATATCTATATATATATATATATATATATACATACAGATGTATATTATTAACAATATGTGTGTGTATAATTAAGCACATGGGAATATTGCTGTGACTAGTTAAATGCGAATGCTATACTAAAAATTGGCTTGAGAGATCAAGACCACAATTTTTTGTGGGGTTGGGTTAACAATCTCTTAATTGTTGTTACCATTATCATCATTCTTGCATTTGTCGAGTATATACATTTGTCAATGCCAGATTCATATGGTACCAAAAAATATCAAGACTGTCATTTAGTGCCTATCTTAGCACCACCCTAACTGAAAAGTCTATTTACTACTGCATACAATTTTTGCCATCTTCTTCCCGAATTGCAGCTAGCTGCACGTCTCTTTGACAACAAATACATACAATCCTGTTTTTAGAGATGGAGTAAGTTTTTCGTGCATTTGTTGTGACTTTATACCCTCAGTCATTGGATCGAGTATTTTCACATTATAATCTCTTCGAATCAAACTATTGATAAAAAGGGTGATGCCTCTTTCCTAGGGATGCTACTTGTAGAGTCATAGTACACTTTGACAATGGTAAAAGTTGATGTATATAATAGTAAGACTAGATGCATAATACAAGGTGTTTAAGTCAAATTATCAAGATATATAAAGAGAGTTATTCAGAAATTAATGCCACAAAATGCTATATTGTGAATTAAAATATTGCATAGTAGAAGTGTGTTAGGGAATTGAGAATTTGTGAGGCGGCACTAAAAAAAAAAAACAGAAAAGTCAAAAGTGAAAAAGCAAAGTAGGAGTAGAGGAGCTACAACCTGCTAATTTGTTTATTGCGATGATTTGCATTTCTTGTCATGTTTGATTTCAACATTTCGTGCTTGTGGCTCCGTGTTTGTTGCTCTTGCCCACAACATGGTGGGTGTGTGTGTGATAGTGTGTGTTCTAATCTAATCAGCTGAATAAAAAAGGAAACATATGAAACTTTGATTGAGACTGACAATAGCTAGATTTGTTCATGACTTGCTTCTTCTGACTTATTTTCTTTCTGTAAGTCTTTAATATGACTTAATTAATGGACAATTCAGATTTCACCCACTCTTCAACATCCATGATAATTATATATATATATATATATAAGTCAATCAGCTTGTATTGATCTCACAAATTAAGGATATATGAAATTCCACAACATATTTTAGTTAAATAATCAACATCTTCAATAAGTTTGATGTGAGAGTAAACTAACATTATGATTACCTCTCTGATGAAATGTCATTTTTATTGATCATGATATCAGTTTTCACTCGAAAGTATTTTCTTCTAAATTTTAGATGATTTTTCATATTTACTTGTCAAAATAATAATAATAATAATTAAATTAAAATTTAATTATATATATATGAACTTTATAGTGAGACACATCAGTCAGTTAATAAATCAAAATATAAATAAAATAAAATAAAAAATGGGCATCAATTCTAAAGCACAGGGACCATAGTTGATTGCACGAAAAGACGGCATAACAAAGGAAGAATGCTTCGAGATTGGAGCCTGGCATTTGACAAGCCATCCGCTACCGAACTCCACTCCCTGTCTCGTAAAAGTCCGGCAATCTTTGTCCTCTCCGGCGCCATTGTCTCTACGACACCATGGGTCAGTCCCACAACACCAGCCTAACGCTTCTCTATAATATGTACTCCATTAAATATAGAAATCCAAATATAGGTGACATATATATATATATATATATACACACACACACACTGTATATGTATGTCTGTAGGAGTTAAAAGCTACATCATGGTCCATTTTTACAACCAAAATGATTGAGATACGGTTTCAATTTGGAACAAAAATTATATACAAGGACGGACCAAGGACATACTCGGCTTCTCACTAGCTGAATACAACTCGGATCCTCCTCTTCTATTTGTATCATCCTGACATATATCAAACAACAAACACACACAGCTAGGAACTTCTTCTATTTGTATCGTCCTGATTTTTAACAAACGACAAACGCAAACACACAAGACAATTTGATGGCATGATGACACTTGTGTCGTCCGATAATTCTTCAGATAGCACAACTACAAGAAATGATTCTTGTCGGTCAACACCAACCAGCCACCATGAAGAATACCAGAAAATTACACCAGGAGTAGTCTGAAGCACAACTACAAGAAATGATTCTTGTCGGTCAACACCAACCGACCACCATGAAGAATACCAGAAAATTATGCCAGGAGTACCAACAATGTAACGCTCTCATCCAATACTGAATGCTAATTTCCATTATTGGGTATCCAATAATTCTTTCTACGACGCAACCAACCTCAAAACTACTAACAAGGGGCAATATCCTGTCAAAAAATCACTCATGTTCATGATTTTAGAAAGCTGTTGAGACCTGTTAACGGATAAAGGAAATGAAACTCACTCTCTTTGCCTGCATTGAAAATCCATTCTCCAACAACAATCTCTTCTGAAATCAGTGACAATGGAATCATGTACTCGAATACATATAACAGACGGGGCATGATCATATCATTCACTTGTCTTCAAAACACAGAATACGTTTTACGTTTCTAAGATCACTGGTCATGTCTCTACATATAATCCGAACCAAGAAAATCCATTCATACTAGGTACACAGTACACTAGCTAAATTTAACCAAAAACAGAAAACTCATTCCCATTATCATCAAAGATATTTCACACCTTTTTATCAATAATTTACACACATATCCGAGCCTTAGTCCGCATTACAATTCATCTTTGAATCATGGTGACCTTAGAAACACATACGATAACACGTGATAG
The DNA here is from genome assembly GCA_025631255.1 of Cornus kousa. Taxonomy (NCBI): domain Eukaryota; kingdom Viridiplantae; phylum Streptophyta; class Magnoliopsida; order Cornales; family Cornaceae; genus Cornus; species Cornus kousa. The sequence continues at coordinate 1,924,242 of JAOTQH010000026.1, forward strand.
GATATAAACAAAAATAAGTAGTGTCAAAATCAGATAAGAGAGACCAACTTGTACATTTATGCATATAGCAGACTTGCATACTTTTTTTTTTTTCCTAAACTATGATATAATTGCACACTTCTCTTCATTCACTACAGCTGGATTAGTAAGCCGCCTTTATGTACAGAGAATGAAGCTTATGAATATTAAACATAACACGGTAAAGAGAACAAGCTGCACATTGGTTATACAAGGACCTCCGGTGTGTCTCCTGACCTTCAAAATGCTTGGATCAGCCTCAAAATTCTCAGCGTTAGAAAGAAAAGATAACATTACCGAGTCTCACATTTGAAGAAGATTATTCACAGTAACATTAACAGAATTTGTTCGCTGCAAATCCTGCAAAAAAAAAAAATTACACATTGGGATCTTGAATTAAACCGATTATGCTTTTTAATAACGATAATTCGAATATTTAAAGGCGGATGGAAGAAGATTTAAATGCAGAATCCATCCACCTAGATAGAAATGTGATCCAATAATAATGCACAACACGATACAACTATTCATAAGTCAATTTTGACTCCTGTAAACATGGTGTTATAACAGCCATTGTATCACCAATATAGAGATCATGAATGGAAAACACCTACATTTTGTCCCTATTTTAACAAAATATAAATCCAAGAAAAAACATGTTCAGAAAGGTTATTGTTCCATTATTTACCATTAATATACATTTAAAATTTTGTATATAGGAAAAATGTTATACAAAGTGAAACCAACCAAACTTCTTGTCAAAAGATGAACTAAAATAAGTTAAACACCAACCAACAGAGTTCCCCAAAAAAATGGGACAAATATAAACTTCTTTTATGCAGGTGAAAGCATGTGAAACTATGGAAACACTTTACTGGCCACTTAGCAGCCCCTTACTCAGCAATCAGCAGGATCAAAAGCTTGAGTTGACAAAATTTTATTAAAAAGATTTACCAAACTTTCACTAGTATGAAACCTTGAAAGTTGAAACTTCAAACAAGATAGAATAACTTGAATCATAGCTATACCTGTAAAATTAATTCATCGGGAATGTGGGGAAGCACCTCTCGCACCGTCTCGGACATGGCAAGTAAGTTTTCTATGTTATCATTGGCAGAAAGAGAGGTAGTTCTCATACGTAGACCACCCGCATTTTGGGGATTTCTTGCAGAATCAGGAGGAATTGGTGGACTGGATGATGTCCCAGCCTGAGAAGGATTCATTGGCCAAATGTTCCAAGCAGCATCTTCAAGGGAAGTCGGGGCATAGGTTTCTCCTACAGCTGCAAGATGCCTCATCATCATCTGAACTCTCCCTAATCCAACTGATTCGATAGCAGTTGATGGACCGGCTCCATCAACACCCTGGCCAGCCCAAGTATTCAACCAGCTCGGATCCAGTCCTGCCCCCCTACAGGGCAAACACAAAAGGGAAAGAAACCAAATAAATAAGCAAACTAAAAAGGAAAAGAAACCAAATAAATAATAACAATAAAAAACACTATTTTGAACAATGGTTGTAGTGAGAGGATACCACAGGGTGTGCCTGGACTTGCTTAAAATCAGCTAACTGGGAGTTTAAAATTACTTTGGAAATTAAATAGTGTTATTTTTTATTTTATTTGGATAGGTAGTTAAAAGTATGAGCTATTTTTGCAGCAAAACAGATGTCAGAAAAATCAGATTTTTTTTTGTGTGTATTGAAATTTCTTGTATCACACCATTAAAAAGTTGTTAGTAAAAGGTTCATTCAATGCTTCAAGGATTCTGTGTTCCATTAAAGAAAAAATTATGCACATACTGAAATAAGTTCTTCCTGTAAAATACAGAAGCAGGTTTCTACTTTACGCAACTTAAAATATATGACAAAATAGCTTGTGATGAAGCATTGTAAGAATTTAATGTGAATTTTTATGCCATGATATTAGACAAGTACTTTTTTCAGTAATAATCAACAAAGAGCGCTTCTCTTGAGCAATGTACACCAGCCAAGAGCAACGGTAGATAGATGAACTAAACCTAAAAGATGAAGAATGGAAGCAAACCTCCAACCACCACTTTCAAAAGGATTCTGTGTCTGGTTAGGGAACACGCCTGGCAAGCTATGGGCAGCAGGACTCTGCCAATCAAGTCGAGCACTAATTTGGCGAGCAAGTTGCTCATCAGTTGAAACTTCTGTGGTACGGGGGTTTGTTTCTTCCACAGGTGGTCTGCCCACAAAAAGTGGCTTTCGACAAGTGGGGCAAGAATAATTCTCACTTAAACCTTGATCCAACCTGGCAATAATACGTAATTTTCAGCAATATACTGAACTTCATACGATTGCAATTCACAGGCAAAGAGAACTTATAACAACCAATGCAGATCATACCAAGACCTCAAGCAAGCCAGGTGGAAAAGATGATTACAAGCTAGCTTCTTAGCCTTGGCCATTGGTTCCTGTCATCAGCCCAGTACATCAGATCAACCAAATCAAGGGAAAAATCAGGAGAACAAGTCGCGAAGAAACTATGCTTACCCTACAGATAGCACATTCATCATCAAATGCCTGTAGCTCTTCAGATGTCGCATCAGGAAGTGCACCATGAAGAGTTCCTAAAGCTATCCTCAATTTAATATATCCTCTAATACGCTTAACAATTGCACTTAACAAAGCCTGGTCATAATATTAACTGAACAATAAGTACAACGAAGGTGACAGCATTGTCACAATAACAGTGTTAAATGAGTGGGGTAACATTACATTAAAAAGTAGAAAGAAGCATTTACACGTATGTTTAGGAAAAAGACTGCATCCACAAGATGGAATGCCATGCCATGAAGCCACCAAATATGCACGTAATGACCAAGTGCCATTAACAACGTCATCAGGTCTAGGAAAAACCCCAAATTCCTTATAAGAATGCCTTTCCATTCCGACAATGAACCTGCATCAACTCTCATTATTTAAAAGGATGTATTACTCAAAATCAAATCCACTCAATTAAGAATTATGATGAACCCCAGAATTAGCAGTAGCAGCAGCAACAATGAGGACCCTAGAATTAGCAGCAGCAGCAATACACGAGAAAATATAGCAAACTAACAAGAATCGTGACCTTAGTCTAAGCAATACTAGCAAATAACACTGACAAAACCCACAAGCAACAAGTCTGTCAAATTTACAATTCTTTGGGGAATCTTCATTTTCAGACCCACCTCTGCTTGCAGAAAAGGGTGCATAGGATTGGCTCATAGAGTGTTCAGGAGCCAGACAGGCTAATTTTGTGTCCCTTATCATAAAAATTCAAATTTCAGGCAAACATTTGTCTGTAGCTCATTAGTTTTTTTTTAAAGTTAACAACTAGAAGACAAGACTGACATCAGCATGTAATTGTATTATGTCTCAAACAACTCAGATTTCCTAGGCCAACAATCATGTATCCCTATTTATTAAAATATATATTGTATACCCATGCATGAGTTTCTTTTTATTTCAAATTAGAAAATAAGAGCTTCTAGTTCGTGAATAGACAAGAAACATAAGATTAAGAACACATTCAAGAAATGTTCACAAGCTTAGCCAAGCCGAACTTAACTCTGCTCGGACAGCTTGTTTAATAAACAACCTGCATAATAAAGCTAGAGCTCACCTTTTATATTAAATTAGCGAGCCCAACAATCTAATTAACAATCGCTAGTTGTTCATTTATAGCTAGTCTCACCTGCAGCACTAAAATAATCCAATCACCTAAACTTTAGAAAAGATACAAAAATTAATGCATGCATTTTCCTGATTTAACATAAATATTTGCCCCAAAGAGAAGTTTAACACACACACACAAAAGAAGAAGAAGACATCAATTCAACAAGCTCATGCATGGCACAAAAACAAAAACAAAAACAAAAACAAAAAAAAAGGTGATGTGCATGCACCAAGAGCCTTCGATCTTCCTCCACTTTTTGGTTATTTAATGTGCTTTAACTATTCATTCAAATTGAGCTTTACATCACTCAAAAAAATAATTTTACAGAGCAGAGAGAGTTTCGTGTTTCACAAAACAGATCATCTTCACAAGATCACAAAACAACAAGCGAAAATAAATAATAAATAAAAAGGTAACAAACTTCATTCATGTTTAGGAGGGAAAAAGAAGTGAGGGAAAGGGACAATGGGACCTATAGGAGCATGATAAGCCACAATACCTAGTAACAGAACAAAAATCACATCAATGAATACATGTGAAGTTTTGAGGATTACCTGCTGCTGACATATCAACAAGTTTAGATCCTTGGCAATTTGTGTTGTTTTCTGCTGAGTGATGAAGCCATATATCGAGCAACTGAAATCCATGTACCAAGATAGCCTACAAATAAAATTTCCCAGACCTTGTCACCTGACTTTATTATATTCCAAAAAGGGAATACCATAAGATTTACTAATAAATGAATCCATTAAGAAAGCTACCTGTAAGGTCTCAAAAGAAATACTGAGAGGCTCAAAGAATAACAAAATGAACATAGATGAAACTAATGTTCTGGAGATCCCCAGACACAACCTTATCCTGTAAGCACTCAGTAAAAAACATATGTAGATAAGTAAAATAAGATTTAAAAAAAAAAAAAAAAAAAGTTCCTACATGTACATCAAACCATAAAATAATAATAAAAAAAGTAGAATATGCTTCAAAACAACTAAAAGTTTAAGAATTATCATGTCTATCTTTTAAGATCAGGTGTCATTGTATTAAAAATTGGCGATAGCATATGAACTACCAACAGTAGAAAAGAATAATTAATTGTTGTCAACACTATCATTGCTATCACTAGTGTAGCCACTGCCAACACCTCCACATCAACGGGACCTATTTCACCCGTTTTGAAGTACAGAACAACGATTAACACGTGTAAGGGGGAAAAAGGAGTAACAAAAAAAGAAAAAGATGCTTTTGCTTATTAACAAACAAGTATATATTCATTTTTCAGTTACAAAATATTCGGCTTCACTGTTACAAATTAAAATTCCATTTATGGAAAAGTATATGCTTTCTGATTTTATAATAGTTTTTGACTGAATTACAGATCCATTGTATTCCCAAAATTTGTTGACCAGCATTTCCTGTTCTCAACACTATAAATGCAGGAAAGATAAAATTCCACAATCAAAGTTATTTAGAAAAGACTAGAGACATTAGACAATACCAGAGCAAGTCGATACATATGACGAACAATAGAACAGAATATACACGAAAATATGTCCAAGAAGTTGCAGTAGGAGACGCGTTCAAACGTTCAAGTCGATCTCTACCCAAAGCTTGAAACATCTGTACAATGCATATAAGACAGTTTTAGGATGTGTGATAAGCCACTTAGTTTCATCCATACATCTTAGTTTCATTCAGGCACCTTTAAGGAACAAACAACAATCAACCATGTTGTCCATAAGCCCACTTGAGATATTGTTGGTGGGACAACCAACGGAAGAAACGTCCCCTGTTCAACAGTTATCAATACATAAACAGAAATTACTGAATGGTAAATGTTGAAAAAACAGTAAGCACAAACATATATGGATAACTGTTAACATAGGCATACCATATGAATGTGTTGCTAAAAAAAAACCCTAACCCTTTCAAACTCAACATAAATCAAAAAAATAAAATAAGCAAATTCAATTTAATTATAATGATATCACTCTTCTTTCTTTCTTTTTTCCCTTCTGAAGGTAGCTAACATATTGATATAATTTATCAAGCAAATTCTGGTGTCACTTCTATAAACCTATGATACATAGACTCTTCAAAGCACATATGTCGGACAGTGTCCAACGCCCTTATTGGATAATTAACTCTCTGAGCTTCATATACCAACATGTATGTGTTTGATAAGTAACTTTAAGCTTCCATATACATAAATCCATGTAGAAGGGAACAATATTCTAGAAGTTTCCACCACAGACTTTCATATTTACAATATCAATAACCAATCAAAAGATATTTACGATGTATACATATAGGCGGATATGCCTTTACAAATAGTTGACTGGAGACAACATATCTACATGGATCTATGTAGCTGTTGGCTGCAAAAGGAAGGGAAAACATAAAGTAAGATTACAACAACCATTATCGAACACAAATCTGATACCAAATATGTGAAGTTAGAAGCACATTTTAGTCTACTTGCCACTGATTAATAACATTACCTTGTAAAGAACATAATTAATAAGACGTTCCACCAGTTTTCGACTTTCGGATGGATACAACTCCACGAAGAATATAGTCTGTATTTGGAGAACAAAAATCAGTCGGAAAATGTGCCTTATAAATAAGTTAACCAATAAAATGCTGAGTTTATCAATATAAATCCAAACCAAACTTCTCAACAGCACCGCAAGCACAAGCAGCTGTTTTTCATTATTGTCAATTATAGAATAAATCATTTATAATGGAGTCTCTTAGCCGAGTTGCTCTAAAAAAAATTTGTTAAAGGTTCCATATTGTACTCTCAATATCAAAGATCAGAATGTATTACTGACCATGGGTAACTCAATAGAGAACCCAAGCACCTATTTTTCATTATTGTCAATTATAGAATAAATCATTTATAATGAAGTCTCTTAGATGAGTTGGTCGAAAAAAAAATGTTAAAGGTTCCATATTGGTACTCCCAATATCAGAGATCGGAATGTATCACTGACCATGGGTAATTCAATAGGTAATGTTTAAAAGCAATTTCTATCTCGGGCTAGCTTCAAATGGTCATGCAATCCAAACTTTCCAACGATGGTTCACAAAGTTGCAGAAATACTTCTGACAAGAAGTCATGTCTGCGCCCAACATTATGTTGGACACAACACTCACTGTGACACTATTAGACACATCGGGCAAAACTGCACTAATCTAGAATTTTAAATTAAATCTTTTGTCTGTATGTTATGTGAGAGATGTAGAGCCTCCTATATTTTGTGTGGGTTGCTTAGGCTATTTCTTTGTTGGTCAGAACTTTGCTTGGGACTTGGAGGTTGGGAGGAGAGTGGGAAAGGTTTGGGAGGCTGCATCTTTATGTCAAATTCCCAACATTATATTGGATGCAACAATCACTACGACACACTTAGACACATAGGGACAAACTGCACTTGTCTAGAATTTTAAATTGAATCTTTTGTCCGCCTATAATGTGTCAGATGTAAAGGGCTAGACCAGTGCACGAGGCTCCCGCCACTGCAGTGTCTAGGGAGAGTTAAATTTAAGTAGCCTTACCATTGTGTTGCGCCAAGTTCCACCGTGATGTGAGAGATGCAGAGCCTCCTATATTTTGTGTGGGCTGCTTAGGTTATTCATTCCACCCCTTCATATTTCATAATTGCCTTTCCAGAAGCTAACAATATTAATTAGCCAAAAGTATCCTACTCAATTGTTATGGCCATGCCCCTGTCCCTAGTGCCTAATTTTATTTGAAAAAGGAAAAAGAAAAAGACTCTGGAAACATTTTAATGTAAGTTTGCTTCTCAGTGTTAAAATTCTCGCATTATAAAATAGAGTAAATTGATGGGTATGAATGATAGTCATAAACGAGTACCAGAATAAGGTTCTGCATAGCACATACATTAACGGTACAATTATTACAGCCTCCATGGTCATAAGGCAAATAAAATCCACATCAAGAAAGAAAACAATACTGCCATGTAGGACACTGGCCAAGTACTCTCCAGACAAGCTGCTACATTCAATATATGTGCTGCTTTGTGTGCCGCTCATGTATGAAAAATGATTAGCAACTTAAGTCAATAAAACCAGAGGACACATACCTTAAGGCATAGAATGAGCAGAATAAATACATTGAGTGCACAATTGGCCAACAAAGCAATTGTGGTATATGAACCCAAAAGCAACTCTAAGGCATGATCAGCGTTCTGAATATAATTAGAAATCCCACCAATTAATCCATCTGATATTAGTTTCTCAAGTGAAAGTTCCGTCCAACATTGAAGGCCAACAAAACTCAATGCTGTGCACACTGCAGAGATTGATAGGTAGCTCACACCCATAATATTTGTGAAAATTTTCTTTACCACAACCAAAATTCCAAATTTTCATGAGAACCAAATTAGCATGACCCTTTTCCCACAAAACTTTTAGTGGAAACGAGCCAGAGAAGCACAGACTATGACAGGTTGTACAGCCTTCAGAATCAACACAATAAATTATCACACAAATGTCTGAAGATGAAATAAAGAAGCCTGCATCAAAAAAAGACAATAACGGTATCAATATAAACCAGTACACCAAAAACAAGCCTAATATAATTTTTTACATGCATCATAAATATGTTCTTTCTCACAGACCATTAACCCAAAAAATGGATAGAGAAGCACTCCATACCAAGGATAAAAAAAGATCAAAATATGTGCTACTCAGTGGAATATTACCCCTATTACTGTCATGAATTTTCTACCTCTCTTTCTTATTGTCCTTGATGACTCTGAAGTCTCCATTGAACAAATCCCAGTTGCAACTTTTTATGGTGAGCTATATTAGTACTTTTTTTCACCATTTCTTTTATCTGGACTTGAGGTCCAGTTAAACCGCACACTACATACCATGTCTAAACTTAATCAATCTAGTCGCTTTTGTTTCAGGTGTTCTTCCCCTCACTCAAGCAAGACTTCAACAATGTGGGTCGTGTACCAATGTCCTTCTCACTGAGCTCCCCCAAACCAAATCGCTGTATTGAGTCTAGACCCATTCGTGCAGAGAAATCTTCTCTGTTCCGGGATAGTAGGTAAAAATGTAGCCAAAGAAACCTTCTACTTTTTTCCACTTACAACAAAAAAGGCCCAATTTTAAATTAAACTTTCTTCATCAAATCAATTGGCCAAACAAAAAATGAAAATTTTTCTGGTGGAACTATTTACAGTAAATTCAAAATAAGATACTCTGCGGACCGACAAATTCAAACATAATTCTTCAGTTTATGATTAGGAACAACCAAATTAAACAAAAACACAAAATTCATAAGACTAATCATTCATAAAGATGCTACGGAACCAAAAAAGAAAAGAAGGAATTCCTATAAAGCAAAATGAATTTATAGGATGAAGAAAAAGCAAATTATATGTATGAATTTTCAACACATGTTTTTACTTTATTACATACTCATCATGTGCGCAAATACAGATATTAATAAATTAAATGAAAGCAAACATAAGATGAAACGAATAACGAACCTGCTTAGATCTGAGCGTCGGCTTGAGGTTTCTGTAATCATCATCTACATTCATTCCATCTAGATAGAGAAAGATAGAGAGAGAGAGAGAGAGATGGGGGCAGTTTTTGCGGGAAAGCTATAGGTGATGGGGTAAAATGCTAGGAAATTAGGAATGTAAGTATAAAATTGGAAATTGATTTTGTATTCCTAATATTTTGTCCCTGCCTTCACCGTCTCGTTTGGAATCGCTCGTTCAACCTTAATTCTTCTTATTTTAATTTTTCACTTTTTATTACAAATAATATACATAACCCAATGGTTCTAATTTTATTTTTTTATTTTTTTTGGCCCTTTCTTTCTGCCTAAGCTAATGCCAACACCCAACATAATCACTTTTTCTTTTTCTTTTTCTTTTTCTTTTTCTTAGAGCAAGTATGCTTGTCTCACGATATACGCATAACTTAAATCAGAAATATAATTCAAAAACTAAACTTTAAATATTTATTTTTTGAATTTCTATCAATGTCACTTGCTTGAAAACAACACAATCACACGTTTTTGCCATTTAAAAC
>JAOTQH010000026.1:1942633-1957809 GCA_025631255.1 Cornus kousa
ATAACTCCCAATAAAAAAATCCGTGTTTAACAACCCCAATTCGTAGATATATAAGGAGTTTGAGTTCAAGCTTTATCAACAGTCACGCTCACAATTGTACTAGACCCTTCGAGAATCAAAGCCTCCCCTGTAAACCCTAGATCGAACCCTCAGTCTTTTCTCCGGAGATTTGAACCTAGAAGAAGAAAATCGAAACAGTGATGGGAATTATAAAAAGCAGTTTCTCATTCATAGTCGGTACAGTGTGTGGAATATACATAGCTCAGAACTACAACGTGCCCAACATGCAGAAGCTTGCCAAAACTTGGATCTTTACGGCCAAGAACGTTGAAGAGAAGTACCGAAAGCCGAAGAAGAATGACGATGTTTAATCTACTCAAAAACAGGTTTCTTATTTGACCCATAATTTTAATTTTATTTTTTAATAATAATTTTCCTTGTTGGGTTTTACAAAATTGAGGGCTTTGTATCGGAAATCAAAGGAATTATTGTATTTGGTAGTAGGAGATTTCAATAGATGCGTAATTTTGACATTAGCAAGCCATCTCTCTCCTTCCCACATAATATGTATTATGTAAAGTACATTTGTATATGTTGGTTTACTGTTTATGAATTATATGGTGAAGAGGTCTGCAGCTTATAATTTAATTGGAAATGATACAAATTCATGGCTCAATTTGGATACTATGTGTTCAACTCAACATTCTGAATGATTCAAGCACGTGAAATTGCTTTATGGATCACTTGCAATTTATAATTAACAAATGTTTTTGCTAATTGAGACCCAGAATTACTATTGTGTTTGTTGTGGCCTATGCAGATTAACACATTAGTTATACTAGTTAGTTTGTATCTAAAACCTTTTGTTGCATTTGGGAGCACCGAATTGGTGCATTGGATTTGGAATTGGCTCCACTCCCAAAATCCAAGGTGTCTATTCGGTGCTCCCAAACATAGACTTTTGTGATTACTCCTTTTCTTCCTCATTATTTTCAAGCACTTGACCACCGCTCTTTGCTGGTGGTTTTCTTAGATTTTCAAAATTATCACGACACGGGGTCCTATATTTATTTGTTGACTCCATTTAATAATTTATTTATTTATTTTTCTGATTTCTGCTTCAATGTTGTTGATTCTTGAAATAGTTTGTAACTTGGTGATCAAAAGGAGAATGAGGCCTATGTCAAATTGCCAAATCATACGAGAATTTTTTATAGATATGACATGATCCAATTATCAGAAGTACACTCTATTAATAAGGTATATAGCTTTAAATTGGATTTCCTCATACTCTATTATATTCTTTTTTATTGGTTATGTGTTATGGTCCGAGTTATTTTAAAGACAATTCCGCTCCTTCTGCTTTGAAACTTCCATGTGATTCAGCCATTATCTAAACCCAGTATCGGCCATCTGATTCGGATTTTTAGTTGGGTTGTCTGTCACAGCCGAATAAGTTACATTGTATTCATGTTTCAACTTGGGTTTTGATATCATTCAATCCCTCCCACTTTTTTGCTTCCCTATTTTCATTGATGGTAAGTCGACTAAGTTGGTACATAGAAGAGTATTGCTCTCTGTTTCTGGAAGCTGGGTGTGTGTGTGTGTGTTTCTTTTTCTTTTTTTTTTTTCAGGTCTGTTGTTTCAAGGTCTTTACAGTGGAGATGCCAACTAGCTTGCTGGTAAGGCATGTTTGTAGTAAAACCACTTGCTTGGTTCGAGTATTCAAAAAAGATCGACTTCATCTCCTATCCCGATCGCTTGTGTGTGTGTGAAAAATGGTTTGATTCAAATTGCTTGAAAAATGATGATTCCCCTCTATCTTTAGTAAGTATATGTTTCACACCTGTAGAGCTTTAAATTCAATAACATAACTTAATGAGCTTCAGTTTTGTCCTTGTGGAGGATAGGTTTGACTCCCCTTAATGGTTATTCACTTTTGGATGAGTCATGCGTTGGTAGTGTATTGGAATTTGGGTCGGTCGGGTTGCTAGGTCCAAATAAAAAACAAAAGGAAGAACAATGAAAACGCAATGTATAGTTTTTAGTTTATTTTTCCTCAACACAACTTAAAACTAACTGCTTTTAATTATTGGAGAACATTAAGGGTTTTTTTTGCTACTCAAGTCTATCAGATCTTAATTTGACATATTAAAGGCCGGACCACCCTTTGATTAGAGATAACTTTTTCACAATTTCTATGCTAGTCTTTTTCCTTCTTCTTTTTTTCTTCTTCTTTTTTTATTTTTTATTTTTTATGTTGCATATTTTTAACAAGTATAATTAAATTTGGGTTATAAAATTATAAGAATGTAACCGTTAACGGTCCATAGCATATTGCATAACAACATCATTCATATGCAAACTATGATCTAGATTGATTGATAAAGGTAATAGGCTTGTTTCAAACTGAATATGTCTTCCAAAAAATATTAAGCAGATGCTAGGTTTGAAGAAGGGAGTTGAGCATTGATGATTTAACTAATATAAATGCAGAGATATTTTGAAAGAAGAACATTGTCAAGGCATCATTAAATTTGAAATTTAGAAATGGTGGTACATTTTTGATATGTAATAATAGCAAGTTGAAATATCTATTTAGTAGCTGCGATTGATCCCCTGCCACTATCCCCAGGTTGGACCAGGGTTTAGTGGCTGGGTGGAAGTGTATGGATCTATATAGGGGCAACTGAAGGAAATTTTAGAGTTCGTAGGGTTCCAGGCAAGGAGACGCGTCACCTTTTATTGCCATTTGAGGGGTCTTAGCTTCATTTGAGGTGCTTCAAAGATGTATTTGTTTTCGGATGGTGATGTCCTTTGCAATTCATTTTTCTATCTCAGACTGGAGCAACCTGCTTATTTTATAGGGGACCTAAGGATAGAGATGTATAAGGGGAGAGTCCTAGATGGAACAGAGACTACCTCTTTCAAGGATGCAAACTCATTCTTACTAACAGCTCTTTGGGTAGTCTTTTTGCTTCTTATTTTTAGACAATTATCACGTACTTCTTTTGCTAGCAGGTTATGAAAATTGCAATGAAATGTATCAAGTTTGGTGGTTAATGAGTTGGTTAACTGATACATCGTGGAACTATATTCCTTCACAACTTGCATGTTTCCTGAACTTTTAAAAATTTCTTGGATGAAATTATTACGTTGACAGCCTCCATGGTCAAGTCAAAATGCAGGTGTCATTTTGTTAAATTTGCAATATTGGATGCTACGAGAACATGGTTGATGTCTTCGATCATCTAAATGAACCCTGAATTTTAGCGAATTGGTTTATTCCAGGAAAAACACTATATTCGTTTATAATATCAGAAGAAACATGAAATTGAGGCTAGAAAAATAAAATACATAACTTTTTCAACATATTTTTCTTTAAGTGAAAGGGGAAAAAAAAGAAGGAAAAAATTAATGTTGTTTTAGATGGTCAATAGATATATCAAAATGGCCTGTGTACATTAAGGCTGATAAAATGTTCTGTATTACTTGGATTTCCTATCAAGATGATGGAGATATCCCTTCTTGCGTCCTACCATATAGCTAGGATCTTCACCGAGCAGAACTATCAGTTTAAGTTGGTACCACAAATCAAATATGAGTCTCTTGTCATTGCTAATGCCGAGCTGTTAGAACACTCAGTTTCTAATTAGTTAGAGCCTCATGCACCACCGTAAATGGCTCTACTAAGTCGCCCCGCACCCTTCCTTCGCTCTACAGGCTCCTAAGTCGCTGTTAACGACACCCGCGTGGCCAAGTTTTGGGCCTTACACAAGATGGTGTTAGGTTTTGTTAGTGTTTCAGGATGCCAAGTCTTGACAGCTAATGGTCCAATGTAGAAGTGAATTATTGCTGTTTGCTGTTGCTTACCTTGAATTATTGTTGCTTGTTGATATTGCTTACCTTCAATTGTCTGATTGTGACTGTGTGCTGCATTTTCAAAAAACATGCCCCAGGATCTTACTGTTAAAATGATTTGATTCGAATTTTATTGCAGATGGGTCCCAATATTAAAAGCTTCAACGCTATTATGGTTTTGCCATGGTGGGTTCTATAGAATTCCTATTTATTTGTACAAATCTATTTTGTGATGCTATTAATTGCTTTTGCAGTAGTGGGTTCTATAAAATTCCAAAGTATTTGTATAAATGATTTTGTGATTTTACTAAAAAAAATATTGTTAAGGTGGTACTATCATAGCATTTGTAGTGCCATTCTCTAATGTTTAATTGATTTAGTTTCTAACCCAGTGGTACAGACCCTTTCAGTGGGGGTAACATATCTCTTATGTGGTGTGGCTACTAGTACTAGTGTACTACTAGTAGGTCTCCAATTTTAAAAATCTATTGGCCCATAGAAACTCAACCATCCATTCAAATATTTAACATAACGGTCCACCTACAATTAGTATAGGCTTCGTCTTATTTAACATATGACAAAGATTGCACTCATTTTTTCCTCATTGGTACTCTCTCTCTCTCTCTCTCTATCTATCTCTATATATATAGCGTTTAGTGATGCTGCTGCTTTAAACGTGTAACAACAGAGGTACAGAGATGCTTTGACAATCCAAAAAAAAAAAAACTGTGGAAGTGGAATAACCTGTGTGCGCTCTTTTTGCCTTTTTGGTAGGTGAAGCTTTCACTTGTTATTTTGCGATTGATATGTGGACTTTTGCTCTTTCGGCTTCAACATTCGGTTTGAAATTGTATTTGGTTTCACTTTCTTTAGTATAGATTCTGTTAAACTTGCTAATTATTGAATATGGGGTTCCATAATTTCTGAGTCACTCACAAAAGGGAATAAAGTTCAAATTTTGGTACTTTCCCATTATTGTCATCAATCTTTGTAGATGGGTAATCCTTCCGGGAAAGGGAAGGGGTAAAGGGAAGATTCCTTTGTTCGGTAGAGAGGAGATAAAGAGACATGATTTTTTCGTCCCAATTAAGTATTTGGGATGGCATGGCCATGACTTGAATCTTGTTGTGTATTAATTTGGCATGATTTAAATGAGTTTTAATAGGAATAGTCATTCTTCTTCTCTCTTTACAAGGGGAAAAGAGAGGAAGACAAAGTGACTATTATAAAACTTTAAAATTATAAAACTATTTTTCATAAATATAAGAATTATAAATAGGATTAGGTATAATGATAAAAATAATTTAAAATTTTTTCTTTCCTTTTCTTTCGACTTACCAAACAAAAAAAGAGAATGACACAATCTATTTTCTCTCTGTTTCATCTAATTTTCTTTCTTTCCTTCTTTTTTTGCTTTATTTATTTATTGGGGGTGATAAAAGAAGTCCCACTTGTGGACAATTTCTGCTGAGAACTTGTTTTGTTTAGATTTCTCTTTCAACCTCTTGATGTCACTCATCTTATCTTGCAACATGACTTTGCCAAAAAAAAAATT
This sequence comes from Cornus kousa, assembly GCA_025631255.1. Lineage (NCBI taxonomy): Eukaryota > Viridiplantae > Streptophyta > Magnoliopsida > Cornales > Cornaceae > Cornus > Cornus kousa. The sequence continues at coordinate 1,948,050 of JAOTQH010000026.1, forward strand.
CTTGCAACATGACAAGTTATGTTATGGACGTCAAAATCGTGAAGCATAAACCAGTTGTCCCAAAGCTGAACTCTTTATTAGCCATGCTTTGTTAAGCAAGTGATGTCCAAGCAAAAGGTGTTTCTATTCCAATAAATAAAATAAACTGGTCCCAAGCCATATGGAAGTTATTGTTCAACAATGGTAGGCCCACTGCAGGACGTCATTTCATTGGAATAGTGGCGGAGCTAGGAATTTAAGTTCCCCCGCTCGTACTAGTCTCATGACACAGTTGAGATTTAAAATCTTACTTGACACATAAATTCAATCTTTTCAATAATTTTGCTAACTCAAAAACTTTCATAATACACACTCAATAATCATATATCCGGAAGCAATGCTTTATATACGCATTCAAACAATGTACATATACATGTATTACATATGTGTAAATCAAATGGCCCTCAATTTCACTTTCATACTTTGAATGGTGATGAAGGTAAAAAAAAAAAAAATCACCCTTTTCTGTCTTGAATAGCATATGCTTGCCCATCTTCATCTGAAAATCCGAGGGGCTGCTTCAAGCGCTTGAAAACGCCTAGTTTTCACACACACAAGCATGATATAGGTCCTCTTTTATCACCTTGAATAAAAAAAAAAAAACAAAATCACACTTAAAGCGCAGGTGCCGGAGATCTTGATGTGGGAGTTCCTTGTGACCTCCTCTCCTCAATCTTTGCAGTCACCTCGGCCACAACAAGCTTGGTCAGAAGCAGTCCAGCTACTAGCGCCGCTGCCATCAGCATTGTGAAAACTGCATTCCAGCTTGAGGAAGAAATGTAACCCGTTATCAATGGTCCAATAGCTGCCCCAATAGAGCCTGTTCCGTCTATGATTGCTGTCACTGTTGCGAGAGCACGCGAATTGCCTTTCAGTGAGCTGTGTGTCCCGAGATCAGCTGAAACAGCTGTTGTTATAAGAGCATAAGGCCCATTGACAAACATGCCAGTGATTAACATGAGAACGATGTTTATAGACAGAGAAATGTTCCCATAGGTTCTGTACAAGAAGAGAGCTGGGATAGCACAGTACATGAAACTTGCAGCTGTTATGGCTCTGGCATTTAGACGATCGGAAATATGTCCAGCAAGGATACCTCCGACCACCCCTCCAACATCGAACAATGTAGATAAGTTACCAGCTGCCGTACTAGATAGGTACTTGCCATCAATAGCTGCAACATGAGAGACATAATAGACGGAACTAAGAACGCACTTCATAACTTGGAGAATAGGGGAAAAAAACAAATACATAAAACTAAAAGCAGAATAAATGAACTTAAAAACATTAATAGATAATCAGGAGGAACTGCCTCTCAGTTTCTCCTGATTATCTAGCTCCCATGATCAGCCTGTGCAGTCCACACTATGGAGAAACAGAGAACAGAACAGACATTTACATCGCGGGGATGGGATTCTACTGATTTTCAAATACAATTCGCACTTATGTGTGTACTCAAAACTTGGACCTTGTAGCTGGTGTTCTATGGAAGACACGATTTTGATGGTCCAAAAACCTTTTTTTTTAGGGGCTTATAGGGACGTCATTGATAGCTTTTTTACTAACATTAATCACGAGATATCAGAAGTGGAGGACAGGAGGAGTTAATCACCTGTGTGGCTAATGTAGAATGGAAGCCAATAGAGAAATGTATAAGCAACCAATTTGGAGAAGAAGAGGCAAAGGGCAAAAGTAGTAACCCCGGGAATCTTCCATGCTTCTATGAATCCCACAGCTTTCTCCTTACTTTCTGTATCTGATTGCAACAAAGATTCTGTTATCCCCTCCGCACTTTTCTCGGGAGACTGCAATTCATCTTCGTCTCTATCAGCTCCAACGGTCTCAGGATTAACGGGCAACAAAACAAAAACCATGAAGCCGACGAAAGCAATCATGACACCAGGGACTACCATGGACCAACCCCATCCATACTGCAACAGAGCTGAAGCAATCAAAGAACCAGTGATGTTCCCAACGGATGTATGAGCATTCCATATACCCATTATGAGCCCTCTCTTTCTCTTCCCAAACCAGTTCCCCACCACGGCCACAACTGAAGGCCAACCAGTGGATTGGAACAAACCAGCAAACATTTGAACAATTAAGTAATAAGCGAAAAAATGGACGTTAGCCCAGTACCCAACTCCAAAAAGGGAAGTGAACAAACCAGTTCCCACCATTCCCACTGTTAAAAATAACCTAAGATCCATTCTGTCACCCAATTGCCCAGAGAAGTACATTCCTGCAGCATAAAATGAAAGGAAAGCCACATCAATTTCACCGAGCAAGGCTGTGCCATCTGATCCGTTAAAGGGCGCCCAGCCACTTCCAAGGACCCTAAAATCTTTGCCTTCAACCGGTTCTTTAAAGTAAGCTCTTTGCCACGGGGAGAACTTCAAGCCTAAATCTGATGATTGTGGATCGAGTGCACTTTTCACAATGCTGGTAGTTTTTCGAGTAGCATGGTAGCTTGCGTATGCAATGAATGTTAAAATCAAGACAATGGCTTGGTGGGTTTTGAACGAGAGTTTGGATCCTTTTATGTGCTCTAAGAATCGAATTCCGAGTGGCTTGCTATAATTCTCCTTTGGTGCCGGTTCTACCAATGAACCCATGTATAGATTCTTATTTTGAAAGCCAAAATAGGAAGAAAGGATCGAACTTCCTCTTAAGAAAGAGCAAGCTGAAAAGAAGAGAGGAAGAGAAAACATGTGAGATATCAGATTACACAACCAAGGTCTGAGTTAGTTACTAGTATAGACGAGATTTAACAAAAAAAAAGCTAAATTTAGAATGAGAAATGACTTAACAGTTTTAAATTTTAACCTTGATCATCCTTCAACACACAAGTGAGTAGAACTGGAAAACGTTTTTAAGTATTATTCTAAGAATAAATTAACCAAAAACTAAATGCTTTAAATTCATTGGATCGAGTGTCGGTCAAGTTCAGTTTGATTTATTATTAAAAACATCAATTTCAACTCCCTACAAAACCATCAAATTCTAGAGTACCTAATTGCCAGCTTCCAAGTTACCAAACTATTTCCATACAATTTTCAAAAATAGGATCAATCCGAGTGCAATTGATTTTTGAGGACTAAAGTCAAGCTATGTTTGGAAGCACATCTTATTAGAGTCTTAAATTGGTATCGGAATAAATTTAGTTCAAGGACGTATTAGATTGGAAATTTAGTTCAAGCTATGTTTGGGAATATGGATTAGAATATGAGGAAATTTAGTTCAAAGTATCGCAACATCAATGAAATTCAACTTCATTCTGATTAAAAGCGAGGCAACATTAACAGACAAATTATCAAGAAATTTCAAATTAATTCGGACATGAACGCAAGCTAATACGAAAAACGCAACACCATTAAAGCAACAAAAACATAAAATCGCTTACTATCAGCTCAAATTAACTGAAAAGAAGTCCGTGCCAGCAATTTACAGTGACAAAAATAAACGAAAATTTATCGCAATCCGACACAAACCCACGATTGTTTCAGCAAAAAAGTATGCATATAGAAAAGGAGAAGCTTACCTCGCTTAGCTGAATTGATTTAGATCGCTTGTTTCTCTCTCTAGAATGCTCTTTCTCTCTATGTGTTTCTCTCCTCTGGCTTCTCAGTTGCTTAACGAACACAAAAACTTCAACACACTTTCAGCAACCGAATAAAAAGGTGACGTTCTTTAATGCAGAAGGTCATTATTTTAGCAAATTGAATTTCCTATAATGCCCCTGACCTTGCTTTTAATCACTAAATGGTATATTTTGACTTCAATAGCATTAGAACACGCATGTTGACAAAAATGCTCCCAATTGTGAAATTGGGACAGAACTCTGGGACGAGAAGATTACAGGCTGGCTGTTCGTATTGCCGAATCGAAAGCTATAAGCTCTAAAGAAGTTCAAAAGCTGGAAGCGCAGCAATTTGTGTGGATTGTGCTTCTTTTTAATAAATAAATAAATATTTTTATTTTTTGTGAATAAATAGTTGACCGAAATTCATTTGTTTGATGAGTTACTATAATCAATTGACTCAAAATAATCGAACTCATTATTAATTGTATTGGTATACAGTTATAAAATCATCACCACCATCATCATTCTTGTTTTTATTTCATATAAATAGAGTCGACCACCAATATTTATAAAATCAACTAATGAATTTTGTATTGTATTATTATGTAAAGTCAAGGGTAAAAATTCACTTCACATCTTGAAAGTCGGAAGTTCAAATTCTCTTTAAAGTCGTATCTTGCAATTAATTGTCCGGTACACATGAGATGATGGGACTATATGTACCTAGTGATGAACTATTAAATACATTTAGAAGTCTAACACCAATATAGAAGTAATTTTATGTCTCATAAAAGTGGTTCTAATATTGATGAATTGAAACTCTTTATCACTCAAAGGATCTCATTCTTGCTTGGATATCAATTCAAAGGGATTTCAATAGAGCTGTCATTCACTTCAAAGTTCGAACAAGTGCATCAACTTTTAAAAATAAAAAACAATAAATAAATAAATAAAAAATAATCATGACAATTATATTTCTATTACAAAAAAATCATCTTTACCGTCGATCATCAAGTTTTAAATCAAGCATGTCGTTTCTCAACGCAAATGGAATAATATTAATATCGAACATGATCTATTATTTAATTTTTAATAATATATTTGAAGGTAAATTACACGACCTCTCATGTAATTTTCTATAATTGCGAGGACCTCCAGGTTTATAAGGGTAATCCGGTGAATTCCAGAACAAAACATTCACATCACCACTGTAATAAGATCGCAATTATACAGCTTGAGAGGGCTATTATAGTAAAATCTTCGTTTCGGCTTGATCTTGACTTACAATTTAACAATCGTTAAAAAAAACAAAAGAGGAATACCACAGAGAGTATATTCCATTATTTTTTTTTGCAAAGTATATTCGCATATCACAGTGCATATTCTCTCCAACAACTGTTGGACCTTCAAAATGCCACCTGGCAAAGTTTGACGACGAGTAGATATCGGGAAGAATATACTAGGGTTGATCTCCACATGGGCCGAGGTGAACAGTCTTGGCCAGTACTATGGGGCCTCTTTTGCATGGATCTGATCTATCTCCACTTGGGCCTGAGGTTTGCGTAAACTCGGTTCCAATTCGTTTTTCAGGGCCTGGTTCTAGCAGCTTCTGCCCTCGTCGGTTTTCGGGATTGTATGCATCGTGGTCTTCAACGAGGTGAGTCTAGTTCTCTACACGGATTTAGTAATTTAGAGCAGGTGGTAATTTGAGTATTTTGGTTTGGAATTGTCAAGGGCTGGGAAACCCTTTGACGGTTAAGCAATTAAAAAGAATACAGGTGAGCAACTCTCCTGATATTCTTGCAGTATTAGAAACAAAAAATCGACGGGACCGAATTGCTTCTATTTAACGTCTTTTGGGTTACCCTCATATGTGTGTTTCTGATCCGGTTGGTCGATTCGGCGGATTGGTGCTTTGGTGGAAGGAATCCATTCAATTGACAATACTGGAGTGTAATGCATTTTATATCACCGCTTTAATTCATCTTCCCCATAAACCACCGTGGGCTCTTACCGTCATTTATGCTAGTACGGTTGACCGAATTCGTGCGTCACAATGGCAGCATTTGGCTCAACGGGCTCAGTTTTGGCCTTCTGAATGGTTGCTTGTTGGTGACTTTAATGATATTCTGCACCCTACTGAAAAATGCGGAGGGGCGATTAAATCTGGTTGGCGGTTAAAAAATTTTCAGACATTATTGGCACACTGTCATTTGTTGGATTTAGGTTTTTCGGGATATCCATTTACCTAGAATAATCAGCGGTCTGGGTTGGCCAATGTGCAGGAACGGTTGGATAGAGCTTTGGGTACAAATGAGTGGTTTTCGGCCTTTCCCCAAACCACCGTTTCTCATCTTTCAATGGCCGGTTCTGATCATCATGCAGTATTCCTTCAACTCTATCCCCCTGTTATCAAGACAAAGCGTCAATTTCATTTTGATGCGAGGTGGGTTCTGGATGACAGCTGCTTGAATATTATTCGTGACACGTGGAATAAATCCTTTTCAGGATCCAGGCAATATTGTTGGGCGACAAAGTTGAAGGAATGTAAAAAGGCTCTTATTGATTGGGCTCGTCATCAGCCAAATTCTAAGGTTCGGATTAGTCAAGTTGAGTCTTCTCTTCGTAATTTAAAGGAACAGACGACGGATTATGATCATTCATTGGTTCTCCAGACTGAATCCATGCTTAATCAATGTTGGTTAGCTGAGGAGCTTTATTGGAAACAAAAATCGCGGAATCAATGGTTACAACTTGGCGATAAAAATTCTAGATTTTTTCATGCTGCAACCCGGAGACGCCGAGCTCGGAATGGTATTTCTGGGGTTATGGATGAGAGGGGTGTTTTGTCTGAGGAAGTTGGTAATATTCAAGCTATTTTCCAGCGGTATTTTCAACAACTTTTTTGGTCTTAAAATCCGTCCAATGTCGATCGATTTTTGCGCCATATTCCTTGTCGCATTTCTGCTTAGATGAATTAGTCCTTACTTCTACCACCCACTGAGTTGGAAATTAAGCAAGTGGTGTTTGGTATGGAAACCTTAAAGCGCCTGCGCCAGATGGTATGACACCCCTATTTTATCAAAAATATTGGGACGTGGTTAAATCAGATGTGGTGGCGGATGTGTCTAGTTTTTTCCAAATTAAACGCGTATATGTTTTCCTCTTTAAATCATACTAATATTATTTTTATTCCGAAAAGTGCTTCCCCTACTTTAGTCTCGCACTACCGCCCTATTTTATTATGTAATGTATCTTACCGTATAATTGCTAAGGTAATGACTAACAGATTGAAAGGTGTCGTTGATCAAGTTATTAGAACTTCCCAATCGGCATTTGTTGCAGGTCGTCACATAACGGATAATATTCTTATCTCTCATGAGATTTTGCACTATCTGAAAAATAAACGTCAGGGTCGAAAAGCTTTCTTGGCGCTTAAATTGGATATGAGTAAAGCTTATGATTGTATTGAATGGGTTTTTTTATTAACTATGCTCCAAAAGTTGGGGTTGAATTCTCATTGGATTCAAATGATTTCTTCCTGTGTCTCTACTGTTTCTTACTCTCTTATTATTAATGGAACGTCTGTGGGTTTTTTTCAGCCATCCAGAGGGTTGCATCAAGGTGATCCGTTGTTACCATATTTATTTATTATCTGTGCTGAAGCACTATCTATGGCTATTCAGCGAGCTCAACTGGCGAAGCTTATTACCGAAGTGAGGATTTGTCGAGGGGCGCCGTCAGTCTCTCACTTATTTTTTGCTGATGACTCTATTGTTTTTTGTCAGGCTTCTATTCTGGAAATTGATACCTTGAAGCTTATTCTTCACGCATATGAGTTGGCGTTGGGACAACATGCGATACCCCTCGGATCTGAGACACGGGTTGATCAGGTTCGAGCCCACACCCGAGGGATATCAAACAATCAATATGATATAATGAACACGGAATACAAAAATTTAAATAGGAAATAAAACAAAATATAAGCTGGAAGAAATCTATATTTAAATACTTTAAATCCAACGTAATCCAAAACCTCCAATCCATACAACTCGGGAATCCACCTCTAGTGGACCCTAATAAAATCCCAAACTGAATGTAAACAAACATCAGAAGATAAAAGACCCAATCTAAAATCTGGAAAGAAGTCATACGCCGTCGGTAGAGTGGAAGATCGTCGCCACTCAGCTCGAACAAGCCCTAAGCCTGGAAATGTCCGATACTTGAAAAATGATAAATGGGTCAGGCCCACGAACAAGTTCTATACTACTACTACCCAAGCAGAGACCCGATACGCATGTACATCATAACCAATCCAATAATAACTAAATAGTCCGTAGATATAAATATATAATCACACTACAGGACTCTCATTGGACTACAGGCCCGTCTCAACCTGACTAGTAGGCACCATGCAAAATGCACCCATAGGTGGGCATGACTACATAGTCCTAGCTGGGTACACATCCAACCATCATAGCCAGCTATGTATCCCAATGCATATACCCTCCCTAGCCAACGATTCTGAGACTCAGGCTCATATCGTGGCACCATAAAGATATATTTAAAATCCTATCCTATCCATCCATCCGAAATCCAATTGGCCATTCAGCTTGTGCAGCTTCTTGACTCAACATAGATAACAAGTAATCTAGCTAGTCATTTAGCTTGTGCAGCTTCTTTGACTTAGCACAAGTATAAGTAGGATTTAATTATAATCCATTCCCTTATTCCAATACAGGTTGGTTTTAGTATTTTGAAACTAAACCATTCCTGGTATGTCACCGTCCCATACCGGTGCATACAATCCATCCGTCCAGAAGTTGATAATACAGAACAAGAATGTAAATACCAACTAATTCATAATAAGCAAAGTCAAAATATTTAATTGAATGTGCTCACTTTACACCACTACACAGATATCCAAAAATTGTTAATACATTTAACATATGTATAAGTAAATTTATCCATTATAAGCATATAATCATTCTATAATCTAACATGCTTATATTACACCATGAAAACATGATTAAACAATAATTCCATTCACAGATAAATTACTACACACAAAGTTATGCAATTTAAATCCTCCATCTCCAAGAACAGTCCACATATTTACTTAAAATTATATACTATTCAACCTACCAATTTCATGTGATTATTAATAATACCAAATTAATCAAATTTTCATTCACAAAGAATGATTAATCCAACGTTCATAAACTTAAATCCTCCACCACTGAAGTAGCAACAGTTTTATAAAAACTTAACTACTGTTCCAGCTATCCACGTCTACTGGATTATTATGCATTAACCAACTCTCTGAAGTTTTAACAAGGCTTAGAACGTCTCAAAATACCCAAGTATAGCTTCCTCCAGAATCTAAAAATCCCAAAATTCGAGTTCTATAGCATACGCAGTCGCAGAAAAACGGAAAAACAAACACCCAAGGAAAGAGCCTGCTCTACAAAAGAAAGAGTCTGCTCTTTTCATTTTAGGGGTATATAGATATACACACATAACCCATTTTTCTCTCCTTCACAACCCATTTACAGCCTATTTTCTTTCTCCTTCAAACCCATTTACATCCCATTTCTCTCTCCTCTCTCTGTTTCTCTTTCTTCGTCCTCTTGCTACTCCAACACCACCCACCACCACCGCCCAACCCCTTCTCTCTCTCTACTCACCACCGCAATTTTCACGACTCCACCCCCACCACTTACCATCGTCGTCACCACCCACTTTCACCTCTACTACCTATGATAGTAATCCCCAATTTAGCCCTTAAATCCATGATCAGCTGGTGCGACGAGTGCTTGAAAAGAGAGATCGTGGTGGGCATCGAGTTCGACAAGAACATCGAGACCTTCTACGGTTACTTCGTCACCATCATAGTTGATAAGGGTGACGCCGAGGCCGCCATCGCCGCTTTCGCCGAAACGAAAGACGAAATCAACCAAACCAAATCAAAGGCCTCTAGTTCATCATCATTATTTGATTCATCGGTACGATTAATCCTTGTCGGCAGCTAGCCGTCATCGTCGTCGCCATATATGTGTGGATATGTGTGTGTGTGTGTGTGTGTGTGTGTGTGTGTGTGTGTGTGTGTGTGTGTGTGTGTGTGTGTGTGTGTGTGTG
>JAOTQH010000026.1:1962657-1983287 GCA_025631255.1 Cornus kousa
CCAGCCAAAATGTGCAAGTACTGTTTCGGTGCTATGTTAGTTAATAGCTTATTTTATGGTCGGATACAACTGGAATACGACAAGAATACGTTTTAGACACTTTCAAGACATAGCCGTTGTAGACACCTCATTTTTCCCTGTCATTTTCATTACCAAAAAAATAATAAATAAATAAATAAAAAATCCCACTAAGGATTGTAATCTTATTAGTATTTTTTTTTTCACATTAGTGAAAATTTTTACTACTTTAGCCAAATTACAAAAATAGTGAGAAAATTTGATTAGCCAATTTATAAAATACACGTCACTTTTAACTTCGGAAAGGTCTCAAGAAAACCTTGGGGTGCACCTAGAATTTTGTTCGTAATCAAGTTCGTAGGGCTCAATTAAGAAAAGGGGGTGAATTCATAATTTTTGCATCCTAAAACTCAGTCAAATTTGATTAAAACTTAAGAAAAATGATATAATACGATTAATAAATGGACTCCATTTCCTCAGGAGTGGGTTTATGTGAATTAATAAATAAAAAATAATAATAGTATATTAAAAATAAAATAGTAATAATGATAATAATAAGATAAATAAAAAAATGAATGAAGGAAATTAATGCCCAAATTTTTTTAATTTTAACATCGGCATATGTTTCAACGTGGTAGATATGTCTCAACATGGTAAGTATATATATATGTTTCGACATGAGCATTTGTCTCACCAGGGTAAGTATATATATCGTAACAATGATAATAAAATAATAATGACGACATAATAAATAAATAAAAATATAACAAAACCAAAATATATCTATATGGTAATAATAAAATCTTAAATCTAGGTAGCACCTTGTACATGACGCATATATATAGCAATGTTATTATGTTTTAGGTTATATATTAGTTTGTTATAATAGCTAAGTATTATCTTCTAATAAGATATATAGAAATAAGATAAATTCTAGATATATACAAACAAGTTAAATTTCAATTTATTCTTTCATTTCTGATAGATCATATCTCGTAATATTAATACATTTAGGTTATATATTGTTCTGTTATAATAGCTAAGTATTATCTTCTAATAAGATATATAGAAGCAAGATAAATCACGGATGGAACAAGTTAAATTTCAAATGATTTTTTCATTTCTGTTAGTGACAGATATCTCTAGAAATTTTAAATTCTTGTTGGCCACGCACTAAAACAATATAAATAGGCCCCTCTCTTTCACAAGAAGGGAGAAGAAAAAAAAAGGAAAGCGATAGACAAATCAGGAAGTGAGAGAGATGCAAAAATATATTTCTGGTAGCATAGTTCCCTTTTTCGCCCATTTTGATCTTTAGCACTTCGGTTTGTGGTGATTCTATCTGGAAGTACTGCTCATCAAAATATCAAAAAGGTACTTAATCAAGCCACTGTATTAAGAGTTATTTATTTATTTTTCTCATGTGAATTAAATGGTTCCTCTTTTCTCTTGCATGTACGTCTTGTTAAGGTGTTACTCGTTGTCTTCATTTGTCGTACTGAACTAGTCAGGATATTTAATCTTCATTTTCATATTAATTATGATTGCATGAAACATACAGTGGTCATAGTTCTTTTCATGATCATTGTTTGTGAAGAGCTGCAGTTTCATAGCATTTTTGATTGCTATGCGAGCTTTAACTACTTTGTCGGCAATACAGTTCTTGTTGGGAACATAGTTACCATACGACTTTAATCACTATTTTAATTTCAAGACATCTTAATGGTAATTCTTAATCATTTTTGCTTAAATTGGGACTCTACTTATTTCACATTTTATTGTATTCTTTAGAGCCGTATTTTCTTATTTGTTGAGAAATCTTATACTCAAACAGTAAAGCATTTCTAAATAAAAAAAATTACAGATCTTTTAGTTTATTCATGAACCATACTTTCTATAAATGAAATAGGATTATATTTACTAAACAGTCAGATTAGTATTATTTTCAAGAAAAAAAACTATTTTTTTTTTTTTAAAAAAAAAGGTCATCATTTCTTTCAAAAAAAAGGATTTTGGAATCAAGTAATTAAACAATCTGGTTTTTTTTTTATTCTTTAGAATCATACTATTTAAACAAAAGTTCGTAAAAAATGGTATTATAAGAAATCATATTTTCTGAAACCACATTATTTTGAAAGGAAAGTCAAAAAAATTATATTTTTGGAAATAATTATTGATCTTTTAATTATATTAGTATTATCTAAAAGTTTATAAAATTAATTCTTAATACTATACTTGCCAGATTGGTTGAAATCAAAGAAAGTGGAAGCAAAACTGGAGCAATCAGTCAATTTAAGAATGGTCAAATTAAATAGGGGCAAGTAATTTTATTTTCATAAGCTGAGTACCATCTATTCAATTTATGAATTAAATTAGGTGCCGTAGTTGTAACAATAGCTATTCTTTATAGCACGGCTTTTCTGATCTAAATTAAGACTACCTGTTGTTAGTTTCGGCTTGCTTGGGAAATTATTGGTTTTAATAATATATTGCTATGTTATGGTTTGAATTAGTGTTATTATACTGTTTAGAACTACGCTTATCTTAAGAATTATGATTCTTATGGAATTCGTTAATAGATAGCACATTTTAAGCATTTGCTAATTCGTTGGTACTGGGATCTGTGGCAGCATATTTTCAAGGTTTTTAACACTCTCCAGGCTTCACCAAGAGGACTTGTGTTCTCAGCTCTTTTTTTCCTTTCTTATTTAAGATTATTAGATATAAGAGCTTTATGTGAGTTCTCTGAAAACTTGCCTTTCATGTATCTTGGTGAAAAATACACTGCATGAAATAAGATGCCATACAACATCTGCCATAGATTATTCTGTTTAGCATAAAATAAGCTTCAAACAAACTAATATATCTGCAAACGCATTAATTTGTAGAGTATCGGTTATTTATTCATCCTTCCATCCCTTTCCTGCATGACCTGCATCGGAACTGCATATTATCTTATCTGAAGAGGCATGTAGATCTTAGATCTTCTGGAAGTAGAATAGTTGCTTCAACCAATTTTTATGTATGGCCTAGGCCTATGTCTAAAAGAAAATATTATCACTACCTTCTCTGAAAAGTAATTTGGTTTTCTCCCCCTTGAGAGATAAATTGATCAACAAAGAAATAATATCAGAATATATTATCTAAGATTTGCCATTTCTCACTGATGTAGATTACTCATCTCACTTTTACTTTGTCTGCAGGTGTATGATTGCTTTTCCAGATGATTATAGAACTCTGGTTCCTAAGCTTCTTATTGAGACAATGACAACTGTAGGTCCAAGTTTTGTATCCCACATCAATCTGGCAACCGGAGATGTTGTCCCTGAAACAAAAGCATTGGCTAAAGGTTGAATTTTGAACATATTCTGGATTTGCATATTAGTGTTGCAGTTTTCTTTTAGACGTATGTTGTTTTGCATGATCTGATGGCCATGAGGCATTGTAATATTTAATCACTGCTGCCCTAGGAAGCACGAATACTTCTCCGGAGGCGCCGTGGCGGTATCGGACACGTGTCCAGTACACCGATACGCCTAGGATACACCCGAACACGTCTCCGATACTCCGGAGAAGTATCCGATTTTTTTAAATAAATTTTTAAATTTCGAATATGGCTTGGATACGCCGAGGATACTTTTAGGTTACAGCGGGGTTCATATTGTAATATTTAAAAATTTGTGGGTTAAAAAATGGGGGTTAAATTATAATAAAACAAAAATGCATTTAAAACACCAAAATTACCAAATCGATCCCCACAATTGTTTTTTTAACGTCAATTATTTATTTATGCTTAATTGCTCATATATTTGATCTGTTCTTACATTTTTTTAGGTTTTTCAGATTCTACAGTTAGGGTTTTTCTTCTTCTATGTTTTTCCTACTCTTACTTTGTTAGAATTTCTCCTTGTTTATTTTCTTTACTTGCTTCTTTATTTATGAACATGTTAATTAGTACATTTAGATTCATAATATTACAGGAAACGGATAAAAAAAGTATTTTTTTGTATATAAAAAATTATTTAAAAAAAAAAAAAATTGCCATATCCCACTGTACCCATATCCTGTTTTTTTGAGATTTGCCGTGTCCCCGTGTCCTGTGTCCATGCTTCTTAGCTGCTGCCCCTCTTTAGCCCATGTAGGAAGTGTAGCTAATTTAAGGAGATTATCTATTTAGGTCGCGCAATGTCTATGATATGCAGGCTTTTAAGAAATGCAAGCTTTCATGCCTTACTAGAAACAATGAATTCACCGATTTAATAACAATTTATCTACTGGAGGAATTCTTTCTACATTTATTCTGCAAACAGCCGTTGAAGTGGGGGTAAAAGCAAGATAACTTTTCTCTTTTCTCTGTAAATATAACCAAAGAGGAAAAACAATAGACTGAAACAATTAGTTTGTGGAATATTTAGAAGATGAGTCAATATCTCCTCTAAGAACCATCTCTTCATTCATTTCCAATCTGAGATGGTCCATTGGGGGAGAACATTTTTTTGTTACCGGACTTGTTTTAATTCATTTTTACTTTGTTCTTTTCAAAGTCCTTTTATCTATGATGGGGCCTGGGGTCATGGTTACTAGCACATAACTTAGCATAGAGTTCAATGGTTTTAGAGACCTTGTATACTTACCTTGGAAAGAGGTTCAGCAGACTGAAACATTTCTGAGGTCAAGTATTGAAAGCATTTTCTACTTCACTGGATAAGTTTATTAAACCTGGATGTGTGATAGAAGGACAGTTACTGTTATGCAGCTGTCTCTCCTCCAATTATATGATGCTTTATGGACAATTGCTTCTTAGAATATCTCCATGCTTACATTCAGCGCTAGCATATATTTAAGATTACTATCTTAATCAATTTATTTATTTATTTTCTTTTCTACTTGCTTCCAAGGATGGTAGGACTAACATTACTCCTGCTGTTGTGTGATTTAATGTCTACTGAGTACTGGAGTTGTGGTTGGTTGTTGTGGCTGGTTAAAAAATGTATCATGTTGCATTCCATTTGCCTGATCTGCAATTTGATTATGTTTAACCTAATGGATGGATTCAGAATGATTTGGGGGCCTTGATTTGAAAGATGTGATGGTCTGAAGCTCTTGATGGGTTGGCTTTTTCCATTTTTCATTTGAGGAGCGGTTTCCAATCATCAATTCTTAGGTTCCACGTTTGCAATTTCAGGTATAGTAGATATATTATCTGGGGATATTCCAAAAGGTGTCAAAATTCATACCAAGCATGTTGAGGCACTAATTGAGTTACACAATATGACGGGGACCTTTGCGAGGAATATTCAGCACCTGTTTTCAGAATCTGAACTTCAGAATTTATTGGATACATTAAAGGCAGTGTATTCTCCTTATGAATCTTTAAAAAAGAGGTAAGGATGCAATTTCTAGATATATATATATATATATATATATATATAGTTATAATTCAGAAAAAATATATATATATATATGTATATGTAGTGTTATAAGTATGTATATTTAGTTTACAACTGATACAATAATTTGTGCAATTAGTTATGCCTTAAGTTAGAATTTGCTCACTTCTATGTACTACACAGAAAATTAGCTTGTGATGCATGGATCCCTCCTGGGGTGGAAATCACAGGACCTATCATGTGCCTTAAAATGTTGACATTTGGAGGCATAGTTGGCAGTCACTTAAAACTAATTAAGGCGGTATTTTCCCATTCCTTTAAATAGCCTGTTTTGTTTTTGGAATATGAATCAGCCCTCAAAAAAAATCAACATGATGAAAACTAATTGAAAAAAATTAAAGGATTTTCAACAAAGAAGAACAATGTGTGATTTTATATATATGTATTTATGTATATGTTTTGATTCACGAGTGTATTTGCATGGATGTATTGATTCTTATTCAAATTAGATTTATACATATGGATTTAGGTGCACAGCCTTATCAAGGTATATGCTTCTATAAATATGGTGTTTGGTGGAGAGGTGGTGGTGGTAGGAGGTTGTGAGGGGAGGGGTGATGACCATGGTTAGAGGGTGGAGGTGTAAGAGGTGGAGATGGCCATGGTTAGAGGGTGGAGGTGTAAGAGGTGGAAAAAATAGAGTGATAGAGATATGGAAGGAGAGATAGGAGAAAGAGAACAAATATAATAATCAGTAAGTTTTTTATTTTTTGGAAGGTTATAGTAAGGGTGAGTTGTTGTGCCTCAGAACACTATAGTTTTGAGGTACATGATAAGACCACAGGACCTCCTCAACAGGAGGGGATCCAAGTCCCTCTCATTATATCCCATTAGGTTATTTATCCTGATTATATTTAAGAACATCCTAAAAACTAAAGAAGGTTTGTTGTGGGAACCACCTTCCAGATCTTTGATTGCCTTGAATTAAGATCATGGTTTTAGGGGACTATTTTAGGAATCCATCTGATATAGAAACAGGAAAGATTACCGAAGAACGAGGAGAAACAGGTTGAATGCAACTGGGAAATTAAATGAGAAACAATGTCAAAACAGCCCGTATATAAAGGGAAAAAGGACATCAGAATTTCCTTTTTCAGAAATTCTGAAAATAGCCTGTATGAAGAAATTTTGCAATTTTGCAATTTTGCAATTTTGCAATTTTGCAATTTTGCATAGGTATTTGAAATGTATCTCTAAGGTTCTTTTGGGAATGTAAATGTTTTACCTATCTGTGATGAATTTTCAAATAAGTTTAAGATGGGCTGCCAGTGTTATGGACATTTCCATGTTAAGGGAGACCTATTCTTGGGATCCTTAGCCTCTTGTGATGTAATTTAATTATTTCCTTTCAGTTTCTACCATTAAATGGGGCAACCTTTGACTTGTTAAATTACTCTACTACATGAAGGAGTGATTTGAGATTTTAGAATGTCTACATCATGTCTAAATAGAGAATTGTTCTGAGAACCTTTCTGTGTTGATAATATTATAGCTTTAACTACTATAATATGCAATTGAGCTTATGCCAACATCAAGCCTCATGCATATGTTGAACTTAGCATATTCTTTTTTGCATATCAGTATATCACATTGAGGTGCACACCTAGCAAATTCTGTAGGATTATGTTCAGTTTCGGTGTTCACTTATTGTGACTGGTCCAAAATGTCTAGATGCTTCTTGTTAAATGGCCATGCTGGCCAAGCTCCATTTGAGTACAAATCATTGTTTCTTATGTCCGGTGTTTTCTCAATCTTCTTTCCAGTCTCATTATTTGTTTTTGATCAAGGGACATCCTTTTTAGTCCATCAGATGACTTATGGTTTTCTGTGTTCCAGTTATGGACAAATGGAGCGTGTTATCCTTTCTGCTGAGATTTCAGGGGTAGATCTTAGGGGAGCTGTCACACGTGGCATTGGAGCCCAAGGAATCGAACTTAGTGAAACAGTTCGAAGAATGGAGGAGTCCATTCCCCAAGTAATTGTACTTCTTGAAGCTGCTGTAGAAAGATGCATCAGCTTTACTGGTGGTTCTGAGGCAGATGAGTTAATTCTTGCCCTTGATGACATAATGTTACAATATATATCCATACTGCAAGAAACGCTTAAATCACTAAGAGCCGTATGTGGAGTGGATGTTTTCACTGATGGTGTTGGTTCAAAGAAGGATGTGGGATTGGACAAAAAGGAAGGGGCTCACAATGCTCGTAAAGTTGACTCAACCTCAAATGAGGAGGAGTGGTCCATTGTCCAAGGTGCATTGCAGATCCTCACAGTTGCAGACTGTTTAACAAGCAGATCCTCAGTTTTTGAAGCTTCCTTGCGAGCCACTCTAGCAAGACTGAGCACAAGCCTGTCTCTTTCAATATTTGGTTCTGCTCTGGACCAGAAGCATTCACACGTATTCAGTAATGATGGAAGTGGGGAAATGACTCTTCCTGGAAGGGCTTCATTGGATGTGGCAGCTGTTCGGCTTCTTTATGTTCCTGAAAAGGCTCGAAAACTCTTCAACCTATTAGATCAGGTACGTGATATCCAAATAACTTCTTGTGCTCCCCTCTGTACCCTTTTTTGTTGCTTTTTGGTGCATTAGGGGTAGGGATGACCTATTTATTTATTATTATTCTTATTATTTTTCAATAGTTAAGAGTTAAGACAAACTCATACCACCTATTTTTTCCCATTTGGGACTTGAACCCTTAACTGGCAGGATGTGACCTTATGTAGGACAAATACCAAAGTCAAATGATAACAATTATTTTGGGTGTATTACCCAGCTTTAAGAATATGTTTAACCATTTTATTCTGCATTCGATTTTTAGAATGTATAAGAATGAATGAGTGAAAAAACAACAGGCAGTTCATGATTTAGGTAATTAAAAGTCTAAACATCAGACAAACATAAATTATGATCTAAATGCAATTAAACAATTCCTCAAATAAAGTTGGTCCCTCCCACTTCTATGTTCCCAAGCTCTTCCTCTCTTTATATTTATGTATGTGTATACATGCATATAGAACCTCCTCCTTTTTTTTTTCCGTAGTTGGTACTCACACACATGTGCCTCCACTGAGGCTCGAACCCCTGACCTCCCTTTGGGAAGTAGGGGCCTGGTACCGCTAGGCCACAGGCCTGTTGGTCATATAGAACCTCTCTTTATATATATGTATGTATATACATGCATATATAAATGCATGTGTATATATATTTGTTATGCATGTATGTTTATTTATTAATCATATAAAAGGTGCTCATTGCCCTGGAGTTGGACTTGAATGATTTATGGTTTGGGTCAACTGAACAATTTTGGAAGTGCTTTTACAAATTTTGTTTGGTAGCCAAAAATACTCTACATCTACCTTTCAATTAACTGTCCTTTATTAACTTTTATGGAAGCTGCAAATTATACCATATAGTCAAGTTGTGTAAACTCCTCTTATCCTTGGCCTGTAAGTAGCTTTCTGCTGCTTCTCTGTAACTGTGGATATTGTGCCGCCTTCATACATGCTTTTGAGTACATCTCCATGGATAAGTGATATGATAATGAACTGAAATTTGCTTTTTTATTTGGACTAGAAAGCGATGAAACCTATTGTTCTAAAACTATTAACTATTTAATATTTGAGAAATATGCTTTCCTGTGTTGCCAAAATTATTATTTTCTAGAAAATGACTTCACACTGTGTCTCGATGGAAAGAATATATCAAATATATCTCAGTTAAGTGCACATGTCAACTAGAGAGGCCAAAGTATATTTGCAACCTGAGTTGGATGTGGGTTAAGAAATTCTGAACTCGGGATTTAGTTCTGTTACTTCACACATAACTGCCACTTAAAACTAAAACGTGATAATCCATCGTATTTTATGTTGCATTCTCTGTATGATTTCTGATTATCGCTTGCTGTGCATATTTGTGTAGCTTTACCCCCATCATGTAATTTTTCTTCCTCCAAAATCAGTAATTTCTGGCTTCCGACATTCGCATCTATTTTAGTCCATAACAAGATGTTGGCATTTTGCAGTCAAAAGATCCCCGATTTCATGCACTTCCGATTGCATCTCAGCGGGTTGCAGCATTTGCAGACGCTGTAAATGAACTCGTCTATGATGTCCTCATCTCTAAAGTACGGCAACGCCTCTGTGATGTGTCTCGTTTGCCGATCTGGTCTTTGGTTGAGGAACCAGCTGCTCTACCTCTCCCAAGTTTTAGTGCATATCCTCAGTCCTATGTGACTGGTGTTGGTGAATATCTTCTTACATTACCCCAGCAGTTGGAGCCTCTTGTTGAGGGCATTTCTAACAGTGATGCGAACACTGACGAAGCCCAGTTCTTTGCAACTGAATGGATGTTCAAGGTAACCATGCCTTACCTTTAAATTAAATAGCCTTGAATTCGGGCGTGAACATCTCTACTAGCTTCCTATTTTTGTACACATGGCTTGCCTAAAAAAGTAAAAAAAATAAAAGGGTTATAACAACCTAATTTTAACTACGATTGCCAAGGGGATTGTGAATCTCCAGAAGTGGAGCAGGCCTGTTCTCACTTCATTATATTATCTGGTTTGTGAAAACCAATATTGACTTATCCAAAAAAGGGCTTTTTTCTGCATTATTTTGTATATAATTTAAACCATTGCAGAATAATGATTTAAGCTAACACAGACCAACATGAAATCTGAACGTTACCCATAGCTAACATGATTCTTGGTTTCCAAAACTGGCGCTTAAATTCTTTTATTTGCAGAATCAGATGATTCTGGACCATGTTTTCACAATGCTATCCTCTTATCACGAATTCCTCATTTGATAGACGTGCTAGCATGTTAGCATTAGTTGGTTTAAAGTAATTTAATCATGATAGTACCTTTCATCAACAAACAGCTAAGGAAAAAACACGCTTTGATGTTTCCTGCTCCTACAAACACGTGGTAAATGCCCCTCTATAATATTAGGGTACCTATGAATTGGGTGAATGATCATGTGCAAACAGCTCTCTTTAAATATAATAGATTCACCATCAAGATCGTAAGTTTTATTTGATCAAGCCTACAAGATAGCTAATCGGTTCTTATGTCGTTTTAAAGGTTGCAGAAGGTGCAACTGCGCTTTACTTGGAGCAGTTGCGGGGGATTCAGTTCATAACAGATCGCGGTGCCCAGCAGCTCTCTTCTGATATTGAGTATCTGAGTAATGTGCTTTCTGCTCTATCAATGCCAATCCCTCTAATCCTTGCCACATTCCACACATGCCTTTCAACTCCCAGAGAGCAGCTGAAGGATCTGCTGAAATCAGATTCGGGCAATCAACTTGACCTTCCGACAGCCAGCCTGGTATGTAAGATGCGGCGTGTGAATTTAGAACAGTGATTTTCTGAAGAAAATTTTGTACCAAATCTGTCCGTAGTTTTTATCTCATCTGAATTCAATTTATTTGTCAAAATTCAGTTTTTCTTTAGGTAGATCATAGATGCTACCTAAAGTAACAGGTTAAATATTTGATCCTAGTGAACATATACTTTGAGTTGAAGAGTTAAATGAGAGAATATGATTCTTTTAAAAGCTTTGTTGAGTCGAATGTTTATGTACGTTTTGTGTCTGATATAATAACTGGATTAATAAGATGTGTCAATGACATATTTCATCGATCTTTATTACGTGTCCAAGTTAAAACTCAACAGATTTTTCATATTCCCATCTAAATTGGAAATTCCTTGGCAGGGCAAATTGTAGGCTTGAATTAGGTTTTCTTTCTTCATTTTTTTTTCCCCCTTCCCCCACCATTTGAATTTTTTTATATGTATTTCTCAGGCCGACAAGATTATCAATCGCCAGAAAGTAATAAATATACATTGCCATAAAATGCTAGCTCTAAAGTTTTTTATGTGTGTCTAAATTCCTAAATGGCCCATGAACAAGGATCGAGTTTCCGCTACTTTCCTTCCTTCCTTCCTCAAATCTCTCTCAACTAAGTTTTGTATTTTTTAGGATGTATGTGATATAATTAAAAAATGAACCAAAATGTAATGAAATCTTTTGCGAAATTTAAAATTATTACCCAGGGTTGTGTTATTTTTTTAACCCCGCCAGGTTATGTTGATTCCATTCTTCTGGATGCTAAAAGGTCATTTTTTTTTTTTTTTTTTTTTTTTTTTCCTGTGTGGTCGACCTCTTGGAGCACCCAATAATCTTCCATCGGGCACCTAAAGTTCTCCTGTTCCGCACACCGGAGTTGAAAGGGACAGAACAGTGACTACTTGCATAAAGTTATTATACTTCCACAGCATCACAAGTACAACCATGTCCATGTGCAGTTACAATTCATTATACTATTATTAAGGGAAAATTATTTGATGAAGTGCTTTTTTAACCAACAGATTTAATTTCAGGAAGTGCTAGAGAGAGAGAAAGCAAGAGGTTCCAAATCTATAACAATTTTGAGTCACAGTCCCTAATCCCACAATTCAGGAGGAGGGGCCAATCAAAAATCAACTATAAACTTAAAAAGACGTATTAATATCAGATGTATTAATATCAAGTATTGGCTACCAGCTACAAGAATTTTCCAGGTCATATGATTCATTGTCACAAATTTCAACACAAGGCCATAAAGTGAAACAATTACCGTGTCTGAAGGAAACAAAGAGATTGTTGCCCCATCTAAAATACAAGGTATGTTAAGGTTCATCAATTCAACCTGCCTCTGCTCAATCTCACAAAACTTTTTGGAGGTTCTTATTATATATCTCTGAAATAAATTACAATGTAACATATCCAAGTACCTAAAAGTAGTAGAGGTCCGAATAGAGTTTCAGTTACCAATGACTGATGGCTTCCACAAACATTACAAAAAAGGACTGCACGTCCAACTCGAGCTACAGATGCACGGAAAATACTATGGAACGTATTCCCTGCACGAGACTCCCTTCCAAATAAGACGAAAAAAGATCTTCATTCTCATCAGCAAATCAATCACCATATCGTCCCTGCAAACTAGACACAGAAATTTGCTATCCTGCAGATTTAAGTTTTAGTTACCTCAGGGTACCACACAATTGCATTCTATTTTTATTCCCGAGGGATGAAGATCACGGTCCACTGGTAGATTTTCTCAGGCAGGTGGAAGCAAAACTTCTGCTGAAGAAAACTTGTAGCTAATATAGGAGAGAAGCCACATAAAAACACGGAACACACTAAACAGTTATCTGTACTAAAGAAAGATGGATCCATTGCCTAATTCTCATTTCTAAAGTTTGTAAAACAACCCCACATTATGTATAACAAGTACCTTTTTCATTAAAGGATATATATGATTGTGATGGTTGCAAATTAGTAACTCTTCTATCCCACTCCTTTTTCTGTCGTTCACAGCTCGCTCATTCATGTACATTGTGCATATAGAATTACACTCGTTTAACTATACCGCACCATAAAGGGTTAGGGTGGCTGGAAAGTACGAGCATGGAATCGATTCCCAATTTGTCATTGTTATTAAAAAAAATAAAATAAAGGGGCACAGAAGATAACCTACTAGGAACCATATTCATGAAGCTTACAAAGATCCCAAAGATTCAGCAACTGCAAGCAAGAACTTGCTTCAAGTCTACCGAAAGATCAAAAAAATGAAAAATAAATCCAGAGTAATTATAAATATTAATCCATGAGTGCAACCATGACAAAATTGGGACTTTACGGTTACCTTATGGTTAAGAAAAAATCATGTTCCCCTTGAGCAGCAGGATCATCATACTCATCAAATCTGTCCTTTTGACTATTTGAATAAGGTAGCCCACAATGACCCAGAAAGAGGGGCAAAATTTCTGAAAATAATATTTAACATCAGAAGAATGACAATGATAAGTTATACCTACCTCAATCCTCTCTCTTCTAATTATATTGATGATAGGGAGATGGTAAAGTCTCAATAAAGCTGTGAGCACAGGAAAAAAAGAAAAAGAAAAATTCACCCATGATGACGTTTTAACTTGAGACCTCAAAAGCACACATTCATAAAACATTGTGAGATACAAGAATAACTACCTCATGAGTTCCATCTATCTATCTAAGCAATCCACTAACATGGGCAAACTAGACTTCTGAGAGATCTCGTGTGATCATGCCTTACAGGGGAAGGCTACCTGCTTCTATCACGTTCCGCATATACATCCTGATCCCTGTATCTGTCCCTGCCTCTATCTCTACCATTCCTGAAATTGCCGTACTTTGAATCCAAGCGTCTCCCTCCATCTCTGCTGCCTCTACCATTCCTCTCATAAGACCTATCATGGCTGCGGTCTCGTTCCCGGTATCTGTCCCGCTCTCTATCTTGATCGCGATTACGATCTCTCTCCCGGTCTGCTGAACCACTTCTTCTACGTTTACTCTCATATTCCTTCTCCCTTTGCTTCCTTCGTTCCTCTGCTTCTTTCTCCCTTGCTAATCTTTCCTCTTCCTTTGCCTTTTCCTTTGCCGTCTGGTAATTAAAGTTCCATATTCACCATTCATAGAAAAAAGGGAAAACATACAAATTCCAACATGTAGATCATTGTTAGAAAGGAAACTCACCTTGTACTCGGCGAGGAAATCCCTAACCATGCCATAACCAATATGCTGCTTGCCAGTTATGTGAGATTGAGTCCTCTCCGCAGCATCATTTGCTATTAGAAAAGAACCACATATCTCACACAGAGCCATCTTTTTCTCCTGTGCAAGCATTGATACTTTGTCATTCTGGTGCTGTTGAGTCAAGGTTGTCTTCTCAGCATTAAGCATCTCCACCTGCAACAGAATTGTTTTCAAACATTTAAGAGTTAAATTTCCATCAATCTCATAATAAAAATTCAAAGTTCAGAAAGAACTTGCAAATTGGATAATAAACACTCGATAGTACCTACCTTCCTCATGAGTGCTTCAGCTTCATCAACTTTCCCGGCTTCACCAAGGGACTCCACTTGCTCCAGCAGGTTCTTTATTTTCTCCTCCAGCACAGACAACTGCTCAGATATTTCCGCAGAGATTGGAGCAGGGGGGGAAACTTCCACCTCTTGAGCGAGGCGTTCTCGCCCACGCCTAACTCTTCTATCTAAGTCCATAATCTGAAAGGTGATGATAATGATATTCAAAAATATATATATATACATACACTAAAGTTTACCGATGGTCATGACCAGAAGGCTCAGAAAGTACTGACAAAAGTAACTTACCAACTTCTCACAAAAATGAGCAAGTTCTGCTTCAAACCTGGGCACGTAAGAGTCGTGTCTTGGGGACTTCTCAAAACTAAAACCAACAATATATCCATATTACAACCATGATAGAGAAGTAGAACTACAAACTACAGTAAAAGAAGTGTATTAACCAGTGTATGTCCCAAGTTTGTAGGGTGCAGAACTTGACGTTTTTCATTAGTTTCCACAAAGTAGCACTAAGCAAGACAATTCTAGAAACCCGAAAAAATCCGTAAGTAACCTCCATGTACTGTGCCTAAACTCTGGTGGATATGGTCAGATATTTTCTCTACAACAAGCAGAGTCGGTAGGAGAAAAAATGTAGGTTCAGCATCACACTATATATTTTGTAATGACTAGAATGAACATAAAGACCAGAAAGGTTTGGAAAATATTACCCATGAAGATGGAACAAGCTCGAAGTAAGTAACAAAAACTATGCCAAGGGGTGTTCATCATTCAAATTTCTATTATCAACTAAATCAAGCCAAAAAATGTACTTGGAATTTTTCACATGTTTCGAGTCAAAAGAACGTATTCATAAAATGGATTTGTAGCTGACCAGAAAGGTTTGGAAAATATTACCCATGAAGATGGAACAACCTCGAAGAAAATAACAAAACTTATGCCAAGGGGTGTTCATCATTCAAATTTCTATTATCAACTAAATCTAGCCAAAATGAATTTGGAATTTTTCACATGTTCCAAGTCAAAAGAAAATATTCATAAAAGGGATTTGTAGCTGACCATAGTTAAATCTAACTGTGAAGTTGCATGATACAATGAAATCATAAATCTACAGAGGCGTCCATACAAAAAGGATTTCAATGGCCAGCAAACATAGTCCATCGCTAGCAAAACATACAGCTCATATTCAAAGCCTATCTCGCTCTTAAAAACAGATTAACTGCTTTGTTACTGCAAAAGAAGCCTCTCACTTTTGCAAATTAATGTGTCATGTCCTGAATGGACGAGGACCGGTTACAAGAGTACAAAAGGTGAACTGTCAAAACCAGGCAAATATAAAAATTCTTAAATTCCAATAACAGGTAATAGTTCATCAATTCAACCAATTGATTTGAAAAGTAAAATTGACCCCCTTCTTTTCAAGGATCTGAACAAAAAGCTTCTGATCAGTTACCTCAGAGAGAAACATGATACAGCCAGTCTCCATGTCTTTTTAGCACGCCGAGCGTGTAACTCATATTTAAGATAATCCTACTACACACGTATAAAACAGCCAACTCACTCAAAATAGGATTGCGAAAAAAACCAAAAAAAAAATTGAGAAACAAACAGTTTCAACAGCAACACATCACTCTGAACAAAGCCTATTCAGAACAACGAAACCAAATAAGATAGCCAACAACTTAAAAGGTCACTTCACAAGCTGCATTATATAAAATCTGAGAACCATACAATTAAGCAGCACATTTCTTTATGGCCATGATATGAAAATCCTAGAAGTAGGTTTCATAGGAGAACTATATTCATCAACTCATCTTTTATATTAATATTCATTCAATTATCTTTAGAATATAAACATAAACAACAAAGAATTCTCTTCACAACAATTTCCTAACAAATGGAATCCAAACTATATTCAACCAATTACCTTTCTTTCAACTTGTCATCATGTATTTTTGGGCATGCTCCTGATGTAAAACAACACAGTAAAAAAACAACAATTAGTGATAATACTTGGAGCTCAATCATTGCACTTAACAACCAGGATTTGGTTGCTGACAGATAATGTAGGAAAAGAAAAGAAACCAAAATTCTAGAAGTTCATATTTGGAGCATTAACCTTTAAAAACCCAAATATCACAACAAATGATACAAATTTTGTTTCTCTGTCTTTCCTACACTTCCATCAACAACCAAACACTAAAGAGAAAATTCAATTTCAGCACAAAATTGATCACAGCCCACCTAGATCACTCCGTGTGTTCACGAACAGATCATGAGGGCAAAATCGAATCATATAGGATCCACAAACCTCCTTATCGTCCCATGTAATTTCCTTGTAACCCCTTCTCTCTTCTTCAGTGAGATTACGAGCTAAAAATACAACAGAATAGAATCACACAATTAGCTGATATAAAATATATATATGTATGAGGAACAAAGAAGTTAAATTGAAGAAAACTAAAAATTGGGTTTTGGAAGGATCGTGAGCTATTCAACCAAATAAAAATTTGCAAATAAAATACGTAACGAACTTATCCTATGAATATCAAATCGATTGAAGAAACGATGATGCCAATACCAAACAGCTGAAAAAAAAAAAAAAAATTTGTCCTATGAAATTCATATTCGGGTAAACTGAAAGCTTAGGTTTTCACGCAAGCAACCTGCACCCATGAGTTCGTCTAACAAAGCTCTCTGCGCGTCCATGTTGACTATAGAGGGTTTCGAGATTCGGAATCAAATTGAGAATAATGGTTTTGCGAAACCCTAGTTTAGGGAGAAAGAACGGAGAGAGAGGTTTTTCAAGTCTGGTGATAACACTCTGTTTGGCATCATATCCTCGTGACTATAAGATTTTATTATTATTATTATTATTATTTTATTTTTTATTTTTTCATGCCAGTAAACACACACCCGCCCACTAGGGCTGGGACTTGGGTGGCCTAACCCGAGCCCCGAGTTCGATCGGAAAATTTTACATGTGTTTGCAAGGTATTTGGGATCATGGAATGAGATTGGGTTTAATTTTTAGATATCAAATTTATTTTATATGAGATTTGGACCTGAGAAACCCAAAAGACAAAAAATATATATATATAATTAATTTTTTATAAATTGTTTTTGGAAGATAATTTTTATATTTTTAAAAGGGTATTCATTCACTTGAACACATTTGTTTTAAAATTTTAAAGTAAATTTTTTTTTTACACTAATTAAATTTTAGTTAACGAAACAAAATAATAAAGAATATTATTCGGGCTCTTTCCAAATTCTAATAAGAAACAATTTAATTTTAATTACATAGTTTGGTTAATTTATGTCCCTTTTATTTTATGTCAAGTGCAAATATTTACATACTTTAGCTTTCTTTTAATATTTATTAGTAGGATATTATAATTTGGAATGACTCAAGGAACTCGAGAACTCATAAAACCCATGCGGTATAGTAGGGTGAAGATGTGATGGTTCTTCACGACTTAGGTTTGGGCTTGGGTTGATGTGCTACAACTTAGGTTTGGGCTTGGGTTGGTGTGCTACAACTTTGGATTTGGCATAGGCTAATCCCTTGGCCCGCCCAAATTTCACCCCCTACCACTCATACACAAGTGTGAAAGACTTCCCAGTATCTTTAATACTTCATTTTTTGTGCCATCTAGGGATGGCAATTTTCCCCAATCGGTAGGTTTCTGTCCCGTCCGGGCCGTCCCTAATAGGGTGGATTTAGTAGCCTCCTAAATGTGTTTGGGGCTGATTTGGTAAAATAATCGAAAATCCGAAGTTGGTTTAGGGTGGGGGCGGATTTAGTGATGAACCCGTCTCGACCCCGCCCCGATTATATATATAAAAAATATATATTAATATTTTTAAGACCCTTGTTACTTTGTTAAAAGTTTCCGTTAATATATTAATATTCATTACTTGAAAATTTAAAAGTTGGGTTACCTTATTTATTAGCCCAATATGAGCACACTTGGCTAATTTTTTTTTTACTACATAATAAAAGTGACATAATCTGCCTTGTCTCGCAATTAAACGAAGTGCACGAGGATAAAGTCAGTACTTTGTCTATCAAAGTAGGGGCAGAGATGGTATACCAATTATAAACCCATTTCGAGGTTGGGACGGAATTGGTATGACGGATTTTTTAATGGAGCGGAGTAAAGTTTAGCCAAACTCGGCCCAACTCTGCCATGTTGCCATCCCTAAACTGCCATCAACCAATTGTGTATCATATCACATAAGTAAAAATATTTATTTTAGTGAGTCCTATTACGATGTGTAGTAACTAATCACATGGTGATACCATGTGGTAATGCAACCCCTTTCTGATACCAATTGTTTGGTTTTTAATAAAATAAATTCATGTAGAAATCAAAATATAATGTAATTAATTAAAGAGTAATTTAAATTCATACCTGATTGATGATTAACTTTAGATACATTTGATAATTTCTTATCGTTCTTTGAGAGATCTGAAAAATAGAGCGTTTTACCCCCTTCTGAAAGTTGTTAATACAATAGAACTGAATAAGGGTTTTAAAACCCTTATATATAACAACAATAGGGGGGACGGCTTCTCTATAAACCAGTATATCTAAGTCTCCATTCCTATCATGTAAACTTAGATATCAATGGTTAGAAATAAATCACATCAAATAAGTTGGAAAACCACAATCCAACGGTATAAAACCATACTCCCAATTAGACCACCAAATTGGAAAGTACAAACCCAATCCATCAAGTATCAATAATTATATTGCAATCCTACTTTAAAAAACGTAGTACATAGGACCATAAAATAATTTTTATTATTTAAATATATATATATATATATATATATATAAATTCCAATAATCTCTCACTTGGTCCATGCACTCTAAGATTTATAAAATGACACTATGGATTGCAACATAATTTATAAAAGTCGAGTGGCCACTCATTTTTATTTAGAAAACACAATTATCAAAATTTGATGGATTGAAACTTTAGAGCACTCTCCTCCATAAACTTCCTCAATAGTGGATCATGAATGCGTAGACAAGTAATATATTAGTCTAAATAGTTCCATGGTCTCAAAACCGATTTCATCTAGGCTTCAAGCAAATATAGTGGTTTTTACTATATTTCATGAGATGTGTAAACTGCATGTGGTCTAAACGCACACCTCACTACCAATCCTATTTCATACCATCGCGGTATGTCACCTGAACATATTACAGCAAACTGCCAACCTTCTGTTCAGTGTGAGGTTTTACCGATATGGAGCCAATCCCATATCTAGCCCAAGCTATCCTCATGGAGTGTGAAAAAAACTCCAACAATCAAACTTTAATATTTATGTTTGGATTTACCAATGTGGTGTCAATCTCACATCTAGTCCAAACAACCTTATGAGTGAAATTTCACTGCCAGACAAATCTTATATTTGGATTTACCGATATGGCGTCAATCTCATATCTAGCCTAAACAACCGTATGAGTGAACTATCATTCTTAGACAACCTTTAATAATTATTTTGGATTTACCGATGTGGTGCCAATCTTACATCTACCCAAACAACCTCATGGGAGAAATACCACTCCTAAGCAAACATAATAGCTCGTGCATAAACCATATATATCAAGATAATAATAATTATGCATCATAACTTTATTTTGGATGCAAATAACTGTCACCGTAAGGCTTAAACTGGAGGAAAATAACTGTCACCACAAGGTGTAAAGAAACTAACTATAATGTAGCATATACAAAAGAAATACCAGACATCATACCATAATGACTCTCGAACACCTATTCGAGTCATGTGCTCTTTAAATACTTTATTATCTTCGGCTAAAAACTTTAGTAAGAGGATTTGCAACAATCTTTCTGTAACCATATGGGAAAATCTTAATAACATTTAAACCTTAACCTTCTCACGCTTGGAAATGTACTTTATGTCAATGGGCTTACTACACTTGGTCACCCTTAAATTATTTCCATATACTTAATTATTATAAGCCTTTAGAGAAAGTCCAAGTATTCCAGTAGCGTGATCTCTATGGATCCTAATGCCAATGACATACTTTGCTTATGTCAAAACTTTATATAAAATTCTTATATCATGTATCACA
The DNA here is from genome assembly GCA_025631255.1 of Cornus kousa. NCBI lineage: Eukaryota > Viridiplantae > Streptophyta > Magnoliopsida > Cornales > Cornaceae > Cornus > Cornus kousa. Next base: position 1,983,153 of record JAOTQH010000026.1, read on the forward strand.
TGAATGTCATTGCTACCTTGTAAAAAAAAATCATCAACATATAGGACAAGGAAAACAAAAAATGACTCCCACTGAACTTGAGGTATATGCATTTATCCATAACATTCTCTTTGAACCTACAATTAATAACCACTG
>JAOTQH010000026.1:1984256-2014749 GCA_025631255.1 Cornus kousa
TCTTCCGTTGTCGCCGATGGGAGGTGTCTTCTATTGTCACCGGTGGGTGCGTTGAGAAGAAGATGATGATGATAGAAAAGGAAGTGGATAATGGTTGGGTGAGAATGGGTGATACAAGGCTGATGGGTCAATTAAATGCTACAGTAATATAAAGTATTTTTGGTGTACAGTATAGAAAGTAGAGAAAGTAACAAATTCTCACTTTCTCCTTCCTTTGTTAAACATGAAAGTACTTTCTAACAGAGCAAAAAATAAAATTACATTAATAGACATGATTTTTACTTTTTACTAACATTTTACATTTTAGGAATTGGTAGTAGAAAACGGGAATTATTTTCTGTTACTAAACGCCCCACTGCCACTTTTTTGTAGTGAAGTTTCTCTTCCCACATACTACTTACTTTACTCGGACAGCCGATCTAGGGTTTCTCTAGGGTTTTGAAAGACGCCATTTTTAATTCTTCTCCATATCTTAAGCTTCAAACGTCTATCTTCTTCTGAATTCAGGAATGGCTATGGGCATGGGAGCACAAACACCCGACATCTTCGGCGACCGCCAGTCCGGTCAGGACGTTCGCACCCAAAACGGTATTATTTTTATTCTTTCCAGAGTTTTTTTGTTATCAAATTGGCCTAACAAACCACCGTTTTTGTTGCTGGGAAAATGTACGAAACGAAAAGAAAATGATACTTCTGAATCTGATATACCAACTCTCAAAAATGAAGCTATTTTTTGTTTGATTTTCGTCTGTCACGTCTCAGATTGTTCAAAAAATCTAAGTTTCAAAATTTTAACACCTTCACTTTTTCGCACTCTATCTCTCTCAACAGTTGAACAATATTATGGGATTTGAGTTAGCTTAAATTTATCTGCAATATCTCATAGACTGTTGTATTCACATCTGGGCTATGGTTTGTGTGGATAGTTGTGGCATGTCAAGCAGTGGCCAATATTGTCAAGTCGTCCCTTGGCCCGGTTGGATTGGATAAGGTAATCTGTCATGGTTTTAAATTATCAATATTATTTTAAGTTTTAATGTAGCACTCATTGTTTTTATAGAACTGGAAGAATTATATGATTGGTATAAAGTGTTGTTATTGTTCGTCAATGTTATTTAATGTGTAGCAAAATTAATGCATCAACAAGAACTCACTCTGGGTTGGCTTTCAATTAATATTGATTTGCGATATCTAATAAACAAGTTGATTATGATTTTTTACCAACTTTTGTATGCTAGAGAGACTTTAATTTGCTCATCTCTCTATTGTTTAAATGTTGCAAATTTTTTGTTCATACATTGCATCATTATGTTGCACCGGGGATTTTTTTGTGAGACGAGATGCAATGGCAACCACTGTGACCAGCAACAGTGGAGGAATCTGGATTTAATTAAAAATTTATATTGCAATTCACAATATGCCAACACGGAGAACGTTATTACACCATATTCCAGTTATCTACTTGGGGGTAATGAGGTAGCGGCTTCGCTGAAGTAATACTTGATGAGAGCAAATCATCAAAAAGACTGAGACTCTCTCTCTCTCTCTCTCTCTCTATTGCCATAGCTTGTTGTCTAGGTTTGACAAGCAGCCAGTAGGTCAATACATAAGAAAGTATCTGTTATCCACACTATATTTGGGAGAAAAAGCCCCATCTGCAACTCCTTTAGCTAAGCGCAGTGTTGATATATCTGTACCATGGGGCTAGTGATAAAGCAAAAAAAGAAGTTCTACATATGATACAAGTCTGGTTTTGTGCTTCAGATGCATATGTGCTATTGATCAGCATTAAATTTTTGGAACAGGATTCTTGTTTATATCTAATATCTTACAAGCTTCAATATGGTGTGGTATTGCTTTATTCCTGGGCCATTTTGACAGTCTGGTTTTGTGCTTCAGATGTTTTGGAATATGATTTTTTGTTTGTATCTAATATCTTACAAGCTTCAATATGGTGCGGTATTGCTTTATTCCTGGGCCATTTAGACAGAAGGTTATCTCGTTTGATTGTGTTCTGCTAGATTACCTTAAACAATCAAGGACTCTTGCGATCAGTTATGAAAGATTTAAAGGCTTTTGAAAGTGCTGCTGTTTGATACTCACACTTGAAACATAGAACCTACACCAGTTAGTATTTGGTATTTCACTTGATGTTGACTTGACCCATCTTTAGTTGGATCACCCTGGTATCAGTAGTGGGGTTAATTATTGATTTTTGTTGTGCCATGTACCCACATTCCCCTTTTGGTTTTGGATACTTATCATTGGTAACTTTATGGTTCAGTTTCATGTTTTCTTTTAAGTAAAATTTTAATAATAAACGTCTTATAATTGCATTGATGATTGAAATGAAGAATGGTGGTAGTTTAATATATTATCGAAGGACAATGATCATATTTTTAATTGCAGGTATTACTTATCAAAAAAAAAAAAATAAAAATTTTTATTGCAGGTATTAAAGAATTTTTTTCTAATTCTACATAACAGGTCTAATGTTTATTTTAATTTTCAGATGTTAGTTGATGATATTGGTGACGTCACCATTACTAATGATGGTGCCACAATACTCAAGATGTTAGAAGTTGAGCATCCGGCTGCAAAGGTAGAATGAACATGGACATATATCCAATTATTTTTCTGTAGTTGTAGAGTACATTTAGTGTCTAACCTAGAAAATATTAGTTCTTCTTTTTTGGTACAAAGAACAAAATTTTTATTAATTCAAAGAAATGAGAAAAGGAAGACTTTGAAGTTCAAATAGGAGCAGATGGGATTTCCTTCATTGAACAGAAGTTACAGAACTAACAACTGCCAAGTAAAATAAAGTGAAATCCAGTACAAACCGCTACAAGCACCGCACGGGGTCCTCTCACTGGGGATAATAGTGCTATCTAATGGTGCTAATGCTGTATCTCCTCATTTAGACAAAAAAATATACTCTTTCATTATTCAGTCTAGTAATCACTTGATTCTGCTTCTAAAGAGGTCACAACTTGTTCTCTTACTGTAGAAACTTTCAGTTCATGTTCATTATTGCTCCTATCTTTCTGGTGTAGGTTCTTGTGGAGCTTGCTGAGCTTCAAGATCGAGAAGTTGGTGATGGGACGACTTCAGTGGTCATTGTAGCCGCAGAGTTGCTTAAGGTACCTTGTCATTGGTGCATGATCCATCTGTGTGCATTTGTTTATTTTCTTGCCATCACAGATGGTCTTGATAAAAAAAAAAAAAATTAATAAAGAAATAAAGGAAGAAAAAACAGAAAAGAAAAGCTTGTCTTTATTAGAAAATGCTGACATAGTAATTGTGGCTGTGGTTGTCATATTATGCAGAGAGCAAATGATCTTGTGAGAAATAAAATTCATCCAACATCTATAATCAGTGGATATAGGGTGAGTATTCTAATTACGTGATTAAATACTGATTTTGTGCTCACTAAAGTACGCATATATTTGTATATTTGTTGATGTTGTTTCTCTCTTTTTTGGTATTTTAGACATGAAATTTACAGAATATATGGTTATATGAAATTTGTCTTCCTTTTTCTTCTGTCATATAGTATTTACAAATTAATTGTCTTTGTTGACAGCTTGCTATGAGGGAAGCATGCAAGTATATTGAGGAAAAATTAGCAGTGAAGGTATGGTTTCATTGGTAATTAAGAAATATAAATTTTAATAATAAAGGGGAAAATTTGTCCGTAAACTTACCACATAGATTTTCTTTTTGAATCGAGTGAGACTACATAACCATAATTAACAATAGCGTTCTGTGTTTACATTTTGCAACTATATTGAGTAAAAAATTAGCTGTGAAGGTATGTTTTTTGTTGGTAGTTATCATTGAAATTTTATAAAAAAGAAAGGGGAAAATTTGTCAGTAAACTTACTACATGGATTTTTGTTTTGAATTTTTGCAATAAAATCAACTCCAAGAAGGCTAGTGATTCTACATAATCATAAATACCAATAGCGTTTGAACTGCGGTTAGCTTTCTGCGTTCACATTTTGTGTTTGAGCATTTCTAAATTGCATGTTTTCTTGGTGTCCAAATTCTTAGTACATTAGATTGTAGATTAGAGTCCTTAGTTTTTAAGATAATTTGGAATATGTTTCCAGGACAGTTCCACTATGTGAATAGATAAGAAAATGTTGGCGTGCCTATATTTTGTTGCTTACCTTCCCCGTTATATTTTATAGGGGTGGTCATGAAAAATTTGCAAAATGATCCATAAAGAAGTTCATGGCTTTTCTATTTATACTTCGGGTTGACTATTTGATCCAGATAATCTCAAGGATAAGACCCATTGATTGAGCCGTTTGTTCTTGACTTTTGGGCTAATCTAATGTGCTTGGAAGCCAATTATTAATTTACTCAGGTCTTCAGTTTCTTGTTTTTGTTTGAGTTAATTTGATGACTGGGACTTTATTGATTGAGTGAACACAAATATCTATATTCAGGTTGAAAAGCTTGGAAAAGATTCTCTCATAAACTGTGCCAAGACAAGTATGTCATCAAAGTTGATAGCTGGTGATAGTGACTTTTTTGCAAACTTGGTAAGTTAATCGATTTATTTAGTGAGTTCCTTTATGTCTTCAAATTTCAGTTTCTGAGAATTAAGTGGGTCATATTATGATTCCCATATTTGTTGTGGTGATTTTCATAAAGATCTCTTGTAAAATTTTGTTGCATGATTATGTTTATACTCAACATGGCTACTCCTGAACTTTGGCTGACCACATAATATGTGTTGCTTTTTTCTTGGCCTTTTGGCTTAACATAAATTTTCCATTTCATCTATTAAATGCGAATATCAGATAATTTTTTTTAGGTAATACCATATCAGGTTGTAATTATTTTAATATTTGTTTTTTTTTTTTTTTTTTTTTTTTTTTTTGTGGGTGGATGTCATATCACTGTTAGAAAAAATTAATGATTGAACTTGGAATTTGGATTTAGTTGTTTGAGTCTTCCTTATATTTATGAGATTACTTTCTTGTTTCAGTCTATGGTTTGAAACCAATAAAAGGATGATTAAAAGATCAAAAACCTATTTTGATTATTATGCCTAAGATGTTCTTCGTGTACTTTTAAAATCTATGTGCCCTTACATCCATCAAATCATTTGAGGTTTCAAGACAGTTAATGGAGATATTAATTTTTGTTATCCTGGTTATTTATCTTGCAGTTCAGCTCCCTCTCAGAAGTGCTTTAATTATTCATACAATATCTGGCAGATAATTTTTTTATTTTATCTTCATCATCCTTGACTTATTCCCCTGTGAATGGGGAGTAATATATGTTTTTATATATGTAACTTCTTTTCCTTTGGATACTTCCATTTAAATTAAGTATATTCTTCTCTTTTTTCTCAGAATAAAAGCTTCCAATTTCCAGCTACATGCCTTCAGAAGAATTTTGCATGAAAGCCATTAAGCTAATTACAAAATCATATTAAGTAAAGCGGCGTGTCAGATGAATGGATTCCTATGCTTTTGCCATAGTATATGTGGTTTACGATGTTTTCTTTGTTCTGCCTTTTGCCCTCTATCATTGGCTATTGAAAAAAGGCAAAAAAAAAAAAAAAAAAAAAGAAATGAAAAGAAAAAAGGTAAAAGTACGATATGAGATTGGGGATCTTATTTTTGTTTCTTTCTACAATCTTTCCATTCTCATTTCGACAACTTCTAGTTTAATGTCTTTCTCACCATCATTTCTCTGGTCTTATTGAATACATATGTTCGAATAATTGATTGCAATGAAACAAGCCGGGTTTGGATATGACATCTATCCATTATTATATAAGTATTGATATTTGATACCAATATGATAGTGATACATCTGGCAACCTTGTTGAAATCTTCATGCTTCATAGAATGTTTTTCTATTTCCTTGATTTTTTATATTTATTCTTTTGTTGTGGTCTTCTTGCCCAGTTATGTTTGCTTGATGAAGACATGAAGTGATGTTGTTTCGCCCCCTTCCCTCTCTCTCTCTTTCTCTCTCACTACACACACACACACACTCACACTCACAGTCCTCCTTAAGAAGCTCAAAAGTGGGAAAAAGATAAAATCTTTAGCTGCATGGTTTTACTTTTATTGTTGACAGTTTTTCCTTTTTTTCTGTTTTTTGTTGTCCTCTCTTCTTCTTCTTCTCTCTCTCCCCCTCACTCTGCCTGCTTTTTTTTTTTTTTTTGGCTATGCTTTATTTATTTTTATTTTTTGTTTGTTGTACCTCTCTCTCTCTCTCTCTCTCTCTCTCTCTCCTTTTTTCTTCTTTGAATGTTGTCCCTGCTTTATTTATTTAGTTTTTAATATATATATATTTTTAATTGTTTGTTAATAGATTTATTTCTTTTTGTGCTCTGCTTTACCTTTCAAAAAAACAAATTTGTGCTCTGTTTTATGGTTCTTGGATGCTTATATGGTTGATAGACTGACTTATTCATATTTGATGTTAATTTTTAGAATATTGATATGACTTACGAGATATGAATGCTTGTACGGTAGTTTAAATTTTCAATTGTGCGCCTCGCTTCACTCAACTGCACGCCTAGCCTCACTTAGGCGCACGCCTCGCATTGTGCCTCGCGCCTAGGCTCCTAAGGACCTCTAGCTCCCTGAGCCTTTAATAACACTGGTAAAACAACCATGTTAATTTACGAAATGACCCATCCACACATAATTAGCTAATGGATAAAGAATTGCCATCAATCCAATTGCATAATTATTCCTTTATTTTACTCCTTGATTATTCCTGTTTGATCACATAAAATATTCCTTTTGATAAAATAATACATATCTGATAATATATACAAATAAAAACCATTTTATCAAAACACGCCAAGTGCTTGGTTTTACTATGATCAAACTAATCATTGTATAAATAAATATATACTAGCATAGATGCAACCTTGAGAGTATGTTCCAAAGTCAATAATTAATGGCTACCGGTCATTGGCCCTAGGGCCCACTGAATAAATCAAAGCACTCACTAAACAAGGCAAGGGTCCAGAGCTCTCTCATACTTGAGAGTCAAATCATCATTACCCTGATAAAGAGAATACTGCTATGACTGCTATTGCAATCTCCTACCTTATTGTTGATCATCCTCTATTACCAAATGAGAACATATTTATGATAATGCGGTGCATCCCTGATTCATTGTGGCCCGTGCATTAATACCCATCATACACATGAATCCCACATGGTCAAAGGACACTTCGATCCATCTCATGAACCAATCAATACACGACATTTACCATGTGTTTATAAAGCATTAAAACTACAGATTCTATTAATAAAATGTATGTTACAATCCATTCACTTGCTATGTAAGGAACGTAATCCCAACAAAGTGTCTATGAGTTGCTTACTTGACCATTGCTTTACCATACTGCTTGCTTTACGGTAGTTTCATTTGAATTATATCGTATTCATCTAGCTTGTTTTCTAGTACATCATACATAGTTCTCTTTTACTGGATCAACCCACACATTGATACTCCTTACCGGCAAATACCATTGTAAAATAATGTCATGCTGAATTCAAGAAGTAAATTCACCATCTTGTTATTTGGGTATTTGGGTGCTTGATTGAAAAGATACAATCCTTGGTGCCTATTGTTTTACTTAGTTTGATCCACAACTCAGTTGAGTTTTGGAACTAAATTTCTTTGGCTGCTCACAGTTCCCATAACCTTAATATCACTAGAAACTCAGAGTTCCACTCAAACTATAACTTTCATGCTTAAGTTAATCCATTCCTATCAAAGGTTTTGTATTGTTCAGGCTTTAATTTTATTTTGCATATCACAATGCTTTCTCTTTGTTCAAAGTCTTTTCTCCCTCTTTCTATTGAACCTCTTTGACCCTTTTGATATATTTTTATTTGTATCTTAAGGTCGTCGATGCCGTTCAAGCAGTAAAGACTACCAATGCACGTGGGGAAATCAGATACCCAATCAAGGTGAGTTGTCTTCAAAAGTTTAACTAATCCATTGGGAAAATAATGGTGCTTTTATCCGGCCCATTGTATGGAGTTATATTTCCCGAGAATGCTGTTAGTGATTCTTAACATTTTAATAACTATCCTGTCTTAGACATGACCAGTGATGAAATAGGTGGGTGTTGTTTGAAACAGTCTTCTGCACAACAATGATACTATGGTATTACCAACCATTTAATATTGTCTCACAAGCACATGGGGTCCAATAAATACAAGTGTTTACTTGCATGACATTTACTGCATACACACGTATGCATGTGACAATGCTGTTTGGGTAGACTACATGTGATTTAATTTGTTGGTGATACAATTTCAACAAAATGACAAGGTATCGCTGTTATATTGAAGTTTTTTCTGCGTTATTGACATTTCTTTACTATAGTTTTGTTGGAGAAGTTGGTGCCATGCAACTTTAATACAATGGTGCCACAAGTGATTTCGGTGATTAAGAATCTCAGTTGACCTGTAGTGGGCATTATCTGGGTAATCAGGTGCCATGACTCAAGCTTGTGCATTGAGTTATACATGGTTTACGTCCAATAATATTTATTTATTTATTTTAATAGCAAATGTAGTTTTTTTATTTTTATTTTGCAAATTTAAGAAGCAAGGTTATTGCAGCCTTCTGTAACAATGGAAAAGTGTGACTAACAGTGGGCTTGATCCCGATTCTAGTTAATTAAAGTAACGTCAAACCTGTAAGCAAGGAACAATTTTTTTGTTTTTCATTTTAACTCACGTATATAATACAGAAGCTCTCCATCATCCTCGCTCCCTTCCCCATTCTCCCTTCTCTACATCTTGTTTCATTCTTTCAACTCACCACATCTCTCTTCCTCACCCTCTCTTACTCCTATTTATTTTTCAAACAAGCTCTGTTTGAATGTTTTTTCTTTTACTTATTAAGTTTTAGAGTACCAATTTTTCTTTTCATCTTTCTCCCTCTTATGTTTAATTTGCTTGTTAAATTTGGGGTAATTCAGTATTTTTAGTAGTATGAGTAGAGGAGCATTTTTCTCTCACTTCTACTTCTCTTTTTTGTCTCTTATCAGGTCTATGAACATGGTAAATGAGCTATCTGGTCCAAACCAGATTCTTGCCATCTGGTCTATCTTATTTCTTTTTCCCACTTTGTTATAAATCTTTTCTTGATATATTTGATCTCCTCTTCAAATTATAACCATCTGTTGATAATCAGAAGGAAGTCTTCAAGATCAGAATTGAACCTCATTTTGTAAGTTGAGGGGAATCTACTGGTGCTGTCTCAGTAGTCAGTGCTAAATCAGCGCTGCGTGTAGAGCCCCAAAAGTATTGGCATGCTTCATCTTATGCAAAATTGTCTGCTAAGTGTACCTATGTTCTTTGGTTAGTAGATGAACTCGTTGGAAGAGTCTTTACCTCATGTTTAGAAGAATGAGTATTACGAGTTTACTGTTTTCATTGGGTAGTTATGTAGTTAGGGCTGGTTTGGTGCGGAGAATTTTGAGAAATCGGTTTCGTGGATCATTTCACGGTAGTAGTATTGATTGTGGCTTTAGAGCCCAATTTGGACTTTTTGTCAGTTTTAGTGGTCTGGCTAGTGTCCTTCATCGTGGGAAAGATGTCGGAAGAGATTGCAGTTGTGGTCATGTAAAGGAGAAATCTGGGTTCTGGAGGTTTACCTATTGTGAGGTGAAGGTCATACAATTAATAGTTGTGATCTTGTACACTGCACCTGCAATATGTGAGTGCTTCAACTGTTTCAATTAGTTCTTCTTCCATTGATACTATTACTCTTTCCAAGTAAGAGTATAGATTCTTAACTCAAAAGTCATAATGTTGTTTATCAATAAAATTGTCACATTTACTTATTCAGGTTGTACCACTTATTTTGCACCCTATAATTTCCTCTTTGGATCACCGACTCGAGGGTTTTGACACATATGATTGACGAGTCTATTCTTCCTATAATTCTCGTTCTTCTAGTACTGTCATACTTATCGACAGTTAGTAATGTGATATTGTTGGTAGTCATACATTTGAATCCACTCCTCCATTAGTTTATTATCTGTTGATTTTTTCTCTATATTTCCATTTATCTTTTGTCCTTCAGTAAATAAACTGAGGTCTCAGTTTCTCAGTAGTTTATATCCTTGTGTTTTGTAAGACCTCGAAATGAAAGGGATGATTGGTAGGGGTCATGAATTGGATAATCTTTACTACCTCAATCAAGTTCCTTCATACTGAAATGTGTCCTTATTTGTAGTATTGGCTTCCCTTGAACCAAACAGTTTTTATGAAGCCAGTACAAAACCTGTTTGGCATAAAACTATGGAAGAAGAACTTCAGGCCCCTGATAGATATAATGCATGGGATATTGTGAGACTGCCCAAAGACAAGAAGATTGTGGGATGCAAATGGGTTCACGTAAGCACCTAAAAGAGCAGCAACATAAACCTAAACCATTCCTTTGCCGGGACCCAGCTGAAGCCTTCGTTACTCGTTTCAAAGTGGCAAAGAACAAATGCCGATTGACACTAACTGAAAAGGAGTACGTGAGCATGGCCACCACTGGCCTTAACATTGAACTCAGGAAAAAAGTATGATGGCTTAGGAATGTCCGATTTGCTCCAATTATCCTAAAATGTGGTCTGTCTTCCAACCTACTGCTCGCCCTGGTTCGGCTTGCACAAATCCAATTCCTCTGCAGCAATAACATTCATCACATCCTTAAAAAAGCACCCAGCAGCTTTTAAAATCCTTCCTTCACAATCCCCCAAAACCACGCCTCCACCGGAAATACTTGTAGCAGCCATAAATCCGGCATGTTCTTTCTTGCCAGCCCTTCCCAAGTCCTTCATGTCAAACTGATTGGAGATAAGAAATGGAATGGAGGGTCCTCAAGTTCAAATGTAAGAGCAGGAGAATGATTTATGAATGGAGGAACACTTTCCCAAGAGGCACTTGGGTGGAAAGGGCCTGATCAAGCAAACGGAGAATGAGCAGAATAGGCACGTCTATCAGAACCATTAATGTTTGGGGGAAGGCTTAGAAAGGAATAAACCTGAAGGAAGGGTTCTGTAGTCAAAGCCATTTCTGGAACAATGGAAGGGGTTTGGGGGTAGTCTTGAGATTGTACCAAACCTTAATGACGTGCCGCTTCTTTCGGAGCGCGTTCATAATGTGTTGGTTGCACCAGAGGACGCTCCAAACGAAAAAGAAGAAAAAGACAAGTGACGTCAATCTTTTTTTACTATAATATCTTCCTTGATCCCGCCAACATCTTTAAAGTTGAGGGTTCCATCCCTGAGGTCTGTCTCCAATTTAGAGTGTGAAGCTTGTCAATTAGGCAAGCACCATAGAGTGTATTTTCTCTTGAGGATGCTTTGAAGTGAACCATGTTTGATTATTCAATGATTGTCCGATGGAGGCCTAAGGAACTATCATTCTTGCTGTTTATATTGATGATGATGTTAGTTGCAGTGACTTGAAGGGTATTGATGTTGTTAGAAGTTATCACCCTTCGGTCCTTCACACGAATCACCTTGGTCGATTGATGTTTTTTTTGGCACAGAGGTTGGTAGATCTAAGAAAGGAGTCTCTTTGTCACAGAAGTGCGTTACAATCTTTTGAGTGAACCAGTTGGAGCTCGTTTGGATCCTAAAATAACTTTGTAGAAGATACAAGCTAGTTATTTGATGATCCCGGTAGGTATATAATAATATAAGAGTTGTAGGAAAGCTTATACATGTTACTGTGACCCATCCTGATATTGCTTTTGCTATGGGGGTTAGCCAGTAAAATGATATGGGTTAGGTCACTTTTGCAAGAGAGGATTTTCTAATGACTTGGTCTATGTCTGGTAGGAAGGGAGGAAGGAGGAGTGAGGGAAGAGAGGAGGGATGCCGCAAGCTTCCATTGTTTGGTAGAAGGGAGAGGAAGAGTGCAAGGATGGGAGACATCCCTTGGGGTCCACAATTTTGCGTTGATGCAAAAGTGGGAGGAAGAAGAGAATCGAGAACTATGTTTGTTAAATATAAGTGACAAGATGTTATTAACCTCGTCTAAATGTATTGACTTTTATATTTTGGGTATAGGGGTAAATTGATAAAATTGTGGACTCTAGGGATCATCATCCATCCCTCCTCCTCTCTCTTCAATTCATTTTTCAATCCCTCCTACCAAACAAAACATTACCCATGAATATGTTTTATGATAAGTAGGCTTTCATGTACATTGCTTTCAATATAGTATTCCACGAGGGAACTAAAGGTATAGAGGTTGAATGTCAGTTTATGTGAGATAAATAATGAGAAAGAAGATTGCTACTGCTTATAGTAAGTTTGAAAATCAGTTAGGTTATATGTTTACTAAAACTATAGGGGCTTGCCATTTTATTGATTATGTAACAAGTTAGGCATGATAGATATCTATGCTCTGGCTTGAGAGGAAGTATTAGAACCCAAGAGTGGTATTATGTATTGATAAATCAGTTTGTCATTTCAGTTTTTAGTATTATGTGTTGAAAAAAAATATTTTGGTTTTCTATCAGTAGAGGAGCCTACCCTCCTAATGGAGTATCTCTCTATTGCATTTGTTTCTCTCTTTTTCCTCCTCTTCTGTGACTCTTATCAGCCTCTTGAACAGCAAGACAAATCATTATCCTGTTGAATATTGTACAGAATCTTAATGTCTGAATGAAGTGAAATATCAAAAAGTGATTAATGACTTTTTTTTTCTGTTGCCAGACTGGCTGTCCTCGTGTGTGAACAATTGTCAGGGCCTTTTGATAACCATGATTTGCATAATTGTCAGTCTTTTTCTTGGTTCCCCATGCAAAATATCCAACATCATGCCACTAAGCCAGTAGTTTGTTCTTTGGTATTAAAACTTCTTGTTCTGACTTTCCTCCTTTGTGTAATAGGGCATCAATATTCTTAAAGCACATGGAAAAAGTGCAAAAGACAGCTACTTGATGAAGGGCTATGCTCTAAATACAGGGCGTGCTGCACAAGGAATGCCAAGTAGAGTTGCCCCAGCGAGGATTGCCTGCCTTGACTTCAATCTTCAGAAGACAAAAATGCAAATGGGTGTCCAAGTCCTTGTTACTGATCCCAGGGAGCTTGAAAGAATTCGCCAAAGGTGATTATTCAATGATTCTAAATATCTTCTTGCATAGTGAGTGTGGGTTGATTTTTTGTTAAAAGATGTACATTGATTATTGATTTAAGGATGATTCCTCGGGATATATGATCTTCATATCATATAGGCACATTTTAGCTCACAAAGGTTCATCTAATATATGACTACAACTCTTCGTTGTTACCACTTTGTTAACAAACTTCCTATAAAAGGCCTGCCAATTTATAAATATTAAGAGTAATTGTATAGTTTATCTTTATTCTTGGTTAGTTTGCTTGTGTTGAGAATGTATACATGGCTGATATATAACATGCAGAAAGGTGGTTCATCCAATGTGCCACCTATGAACATGTTTCTAGATTAATTCTAATTATATTTGTGAAAAATTTGACAATTTTTTGCTGCTAAGTGGTGAATTTTGTTGTTCCAGGAATTTATCTAGGTTTCAGTTGGGTCTTAGTTCTACATTTTAAATATATGCTTTAATAAGTCGAGTTCTTTGTCATAGAGTACAATGAAATCACCTTTGCTTAATGATTTGTAAGACAGCGCCTTATTTGTGAGAGTCCATATGTCAAACGTGATCTGAATAGTGTGTTTCTTAAAAAAGAAGAAAAAAAAAGGAACTATAGAAATAATTTCTTAGCTCTTCTTATCATTAATAAAGAAAGATGTAGAAGAACCTCAAAAGCATCACATTGAACTGTATGTCACCGGATGTATCATCAATAATCTATGTTCACTTGTTCAGTAATGCAAATTGTATTCTGATTTAAATATTTTGTAATAAGAATTTCCTTGTGCGTGCAAAAATTGTAAAATATATAATAATTTGGCTCCCTCCAATGGGGAAGGTATAAATGAGTGGTGTCTTTATCCAAATACAAAGAGCAGTAGGTTTTTTGGGAAGGAGAAGAGAGAAAGCAAAGTTAACTATTTGCTTTTGATCTTAGTTTTATCATTCAAACAATGTTATAATAAAATGTTGGTTGAAATATATTTGTGATAGATACTTTTAAAAATGCAAAAGAGAAAAAAGGGGGAAAAAAACAAGAAGATCGAACATGTTATATGTAGACATGTTTAAGATACGCTATGCATTACTACCTCTAAACTGTTTCATGTCATATATTATGATACCGAAACCCATCAATGCACATGTCAAATGGTTTTATATCAAGGAAATTTTTTTAACTTAGAGGATGTGAGGATTTAAGGTGTATCAAGTAAGAGTAAGATAACCGAGCTTCCTTTTGCCTTCTTGGGTAACATGCTATGTTCCAAACTTGAGGGCAAGGGTTCAAGGCCTGGTAGAGGAACAGGATGATAAGTAAGAGTAAGATAGATATTCAGCTTCTTGGTTGGCCAAACTATTTAACTAACTCTCTCTTTTTTGACAGAGGAAGTGTTTTTATTGCATACTTTTGAAGTTCAACTCATACTCTATGCTCATTCCTTCCTGCCAGGAAGAAAAAGGGGTTTTGAGTTGGGGCGAGGGGAAGAGTAGCTTATTTCATCGATGAAAACGTCCAAAGTTGGGATGGAACCAATTAATGGAAATAAAAAGACAAAGTCATCAATAACTATCAAGGTAAAAAAAAAAAAAAAAAATTACTTGGGATGGAACATGGCCATTCTGGATGGCTGGAATTGTGATACTGGAAATCTAAAATTAAAATTATAATGCCACGTAGGATAGTTTTTTTATTCAATATTAATGACATCCAACAAAGCAAATTTCAAAGCCTTAAGTACAGACATGGTCTAGAGAAGGAATCAGGATAAACCCAAATATTGATTATATTATAGAAATCGCTGAAGAATGGAAAAACTTTGGGAAAGAACTTCTCACTTCAGCTTTGGTGCCATTACTGTGGAGTATTCAGAGTTTATATCTTTCTCCTTCCAGATGCACCATGTTGTGCAGATTTTACAGCCCTTTAAATGAGCATATTTGACCACATGGTCCATAAATCCACCAAAATAGGTTTTCTGTGGAAGGGGCTTACCCATCTCTTTTCTTAACCTAAAATATGACCCTAAAGGTTGACCAAAAACCTTCTCAACCAAGAAAGGCCATTTTAAAAAAAAAAAAAAAAAAAAAAAAAAATTGAAATCCTGTAACTGCTTTACTTGATTGCTACCAGATCATGTTCATTTGTAGTCTGGGACTAAGGTCAAAACTAGAATTTCAAGGAGTCAAGTGCATAAGATTCAATCCCGAAGATTTACCTAATTACTGAGATCTAAGCCTCAAAGCTCTGTTTTTTCGTACCTTTTAAACTGGAATTGGACGTTGCATATGTAATAGGTTCACTAAGGTTGTGAGCTATTCATTAAGTCATTGGACCATTATTAGTTTATTATATTTCCTTGGACTATGGATTTATTTATATGAATTCCAATAAGCTGTTATCATGCAACGTTTCCTATGAGTTTCTGATCATTCCCGCTTGAGTAAAGCAAATCATTCATGTTATGCTTATCAGTAACCATGAGTTTCTGTAGTCCTGTACTCATTGAACTTTTATATTCACAGGGAGGCTGATATGACAAAGGAGCGTATTGAAAAACTTCTGAAAGCTGGAGCCAATGTTGTTCTTACAACTAAAGGGATTGATGATATGGCGCTAAAGGCAAGTTGTTTTTTTTTTTTTTTTTTTTTCCCCTTGTGAATTTATTATGGTTAGGCAGGATTCTGTCTTACCATTTTCATGATCAATATCCTGGTAGGATACTGATTATCTGTGGGATGTTGGACATGGTTGCGCCATGGGTGATTTGGTTATTCAATATTGGTCTATGTATTGGTGTTTCATGACTGTTTTCGTGTGAAAGATGGTTTTGTTTCACTGATGACTTCACTCAAAATTCAGTACTTTGTAGAGGCTGGGGCAATTGCAGTGAGGCGTGTCCGAAAGGAAGATCTGCGCCATGTTGCTAAGGCAACTGGTGCGACCGTGGTATGTGTCTCAATTTGTTTTCTAAATGATTTGAGTGCAAAACTGTCTCATTTCTGAGCGAACTATGGGCATTTGATTTGCATGATGGTTTGCACAGTAACATTAGCATTTTAAAGATATCAAATCAACAAATTGTGCTTTATTCAGATCCATGTTCCCAAAATTTGGTCCGTTCCTCAGCAAACCTTATTATTATTTTTTTTTGATAAGTAATTATGTTGGATTCAAAATAAAAAGAATTTTAGCAGGACAGAAGGAAATGCGAAGCAAGAATGGGCTTTAACAAGGGGAAGAATCCAATGCGAATTGTTAGGGGAAAAAAAAATTAATTAAGGAGCAATCATTCCTTGGAAATTAATGTATTCTTAGTCTTTGAGGCCAGTTGTCCATCATTTATTTGACCTCATTTTAAAACTTCTACTGTGAGACTTAGTGCAAATATGAATTTGGGGCGCTTCTATGAAATATTTATTTCCTGAGTGGAATATTCTTTTGTAATCATTTATTACCTTTCGTCCAAATCCTCCACTCTACTTTCTATATGGCAATTTTTAAGAAGAATTTTTCTCCAGACTTGCCATTAAAGTAAGCTACCCCAATTGCTCATCTTATTTACATTATCGAGTCTAATAGTTCTTCTGAAATATTGTTACTGCACTTGGATGGCCTGCAGGTTTCAACATTTGCTGACATGGAAGGAGATGAAACTTTTGATTCATCTCTGCTTGGATATGCAGATGAAGTTGTGGAGGAGCGAATTGCTGATGATGATGTGATTATGATAAAAGGCACCAAAACTAGTAGTGCAGTGAGTGCCCTCCCTCCCTTGCATGCTCATGGGCACTGATATTGTGTTTTATGTGTATTGAATAGTCAATTGTCAATTGTAAATATGAATTTGGATCCCCAGTCTTCCACGATGCCGATTTTGTCCTGATATGACAAGGATGAATGAACAAGATCCTTGTTCATGGCTCAAGCCTCAATGTCTTAGTTATACAACATTTTTCTACTTTTTGTTCTGAGTGTAATAAATATCCACAAATAAATTTCAACATGAAAAACTAAATAATTAGATAAACCTGCTGAATTGTATAAAAAAAAAAATCTGTTTTGACCATCTGCATGGCTGTAAGGTTTGAGGATCTATTTACTCAAACAGACACATACAGACAAACAGTATTGCATATAAACTGAGTTTGACAAGCTTCTTTGGAATGTGCCTAGTGTTGTAATTGCTTCCTGTTACTCATTTGCTACTAATTCTCTATTCAGGTTTCCTTAATTCTTAGAGGTGCCAATGATTATATGCTTGACGAGATGGAAAGAGCTTTGCATGATGCTTTGTGCATTGTTAAGAGGACCCTCGAGTCTAACGTGGTATGCCCTGGTACTCATTAAATAATTGTTTGTGCTTTTTATTCATTGATTTTGAAGGATAAATGTTGCCCCTTCCCTTGGTTATCTTATTAGCTGCCTTCCAAAATTTCTGGCTGTATCCTGGGGAACCTGAAAATTTGAGTACATGGAGAAAGGTCTGGAATCAAGTTGTTAACAAGAGTTTTTGCTTCATGTTTCTGTGTTGGCCGAATAAAGGGTGGTTGGGACGTTAAACTGGGGACCATAAATTGTTTGAGAAACAGAATATCAATCATGGATCAGCGTAATAATAACTTACAATGTTTGTTTCCATTCTTCCTCTTCTCTGCAGTTCACTTTAGATATACACACTTATCCTGAATTGTAATCTGGTTTTGAGCTTAAAGTGATAGTTTCTTGTTCTCTAAAGGTTAGCTACATGGTACCTTCATCTTTGTAAGGTTGGAAAGGAAGATAAACCTTATGCATTAGTGTTCATCCTATCATGCTTCAAACTCTTCTCTGCTGTTGAAAGGGGTATCTGTTTTTGCAAAATTTTATTGTGTTTTAAGATAAGAGGTTTTCTTTTGAGTTTCTTCGAGTTAGTCGTGTCAGGCGTTGGTTAATAAATCTTTTGTGGATTGACTTCGATTAATTATAAGATACTGTAATGAGAATAACATCATTTTCGTTCTTGTAAAAGTTATTTCCTTTTCTTGGTCACTGCTACTGGTGGGAGAATCAATTTACAGTTGGAAACCATGTTGGCAATACAATTTTTTGCTTCCTCAAAACTGGGTATGCAACAAGTTATATCTGAAGGTATAGTTCTTAGTTTTCATGTGACGGGTCAAAAAAATCCCCACAAGGGGGTTAGACTGCTTTAATTAGGAAAAATCTAATTTTTTATGGGTGTGCATCATCCCATTCTTTTACCTAATGTTGGGACGGTCAGTGGTTGAGATAAATCTTAGATTTGACGTCTACATTACAAAAATGTAAATGATGTGTTCCTAGATCGGTCAATGAAGTGATTGATGTGTTCCTAGATTGATGTGGCTGATTTCTTTGCTAATAGAGTGACAACTACTTTATATATATATATTTTTTTTGATAAATAAGGAGTATATTAGAGAGCGTTCAAAAGGGGAACACATCCCAGCAACAACTACTTCATCGTCACCTAACTGTCTCCCTTCTCTGTAAGTTGGTCTTTCAAATGTCTCTTCCATCGTCCTTGAGTTTTGTAGGAGGGCATTAAGTTTTTGGGTCTTGGTTGGTTCTTTCGTATACTTTATATATATATATATTGTTCTGGCTGGAAAAATCTCCCATCCTCCTTTTCCCTGTTTCTTAAGGTCGCATCAATAACTTTTATGGAACACCATGCAAGAATAGTGTGTGAGCTTTGCAAGTTTCTGGTGCAGGTGGTAGCTGGTGGTGGTGCAGTTGAAGCTGCTTTGTCTGTATATTTGGAATATCTCGCAACAACTTTGGGATCTCGAGAACAGTTGGCTA
This sequence comes from Cornus kousa, assembly GCA_025631255.1. Classification (NCBI taxonomy): domain Eukaryota; kingdom Viridiplantae; phylum Streptophyta; class Magnoliopsida; order Cornales; family Cornaceae; genus Cornus; species Cornus kousa. Next base: position 2,003,224 of record JAOTQH010000026.1, read on the forward strand.
TTGCAGAATTTGCTGAATCCCTCTTAATCATTCCAAAGGTTATGGAGCACAGAGTGCATGAATATTCTTATATTCACCAAATTTTTTACTTCGGGATGATTAACATGAGAATAATATGCATCGCTTGCAGGTTCTTTCTGTGAATGCTGCAAAAGATGCGACTGAGTTGGTTGCAAAACTTCGGGCTTATCACCACACTGCACAAACCAAGGCAGATAAGCAACATCTGTCAAGGTACCGTACATTCTGCTTATAAATCTTCCTTTCCGCTGTTCTTTTATTCCATTTTAGTATCACATTGATGATGGCTCCACAAGTCTCTCTCTACACACGTTTTTGTATGTTTTATACAATTGATCCTGTCACATGTTTTTGCTTTGTATACGTTACATTTTAGGCTTTAGCTGTGATAACCCGCCTAAGGTCTGGGCAATGCCATCTTTTACTAGTGGAATTGAGACAACCAATTAGTGGGAGTTTAAAGCAAGACATTATTATATAATGGGTATTCGAATTTTATGTTGGATAAATTTTGGGCACTCGGATGTGGTTCAATTATATGGAAATTTGTTATGTGTGCGCAACGCGGTCATCCCAAACATGAAGCTGGATCACTTCTGCTTTCCAAAATTACGGCCAGTTTTATGATGTAAGGATGTATTATTTCATCCAACTGAGTGATCAATTTTTTTTTAATAAGTAAAAATATATTAACAAAGGCGCTTAGAGGGGAGCGAACCCTTAACAAAGCAAACAAAATACGCAAAATGCGCCATTACAACAATAAGTTGTCAACAAAATCCAAAAAGCTATCCATAGATGGGCAATTTTTCCCATTAACCCGAGAATAAAGAGAATGCAAAATATTCGCCTTAATAACCCACACCGGCGACTCCTTTCCCTCGAAAGATCTCCTGTTCCGCTCGTGCCACAGCCCCCACCAAATACAAAGAGGCAACTCTCCATGCCTTCCTAACCCGACTACCCATTGGTCTCCCTCTCCAAGCCAACATATCCATCATGTTACTTGACACCACCCAGTCTACCACAAATACATTCAGGACCAAACTCCAAACATCCGCTGCCACTTTACAGTGCAACAAGAGGTGATTAACCGATTCGCCCGCCTTCTTACACATGCAACACCAACACCAACCAAGTGATCATTATATTGAATTTAAAAGAAACAGTATTTTTCTTCCTCCCATGGAAACACCCAGGTTTTTTGGCATGTGCGCTCTGGTGAAAGTGTAAGCATGGGAGTCCATGTTTCATTTACCTGGTCCTCAGTGAATACATGGTAGTATCATGGACACTTCACCATCCAAATGATCCTGTCAGACCTGAAAGGAGACCACTAAGAAACATCAGGAAGGTTATTGCCCAAGTGACATTTTGACTGAGCCGCCAACATTGGAGGCAGAGCTTTAGGGGAGTTGCATATACCTTGTAAAGTCACTTTCATGGGATTCTAGGATGTTTGTCTTCGGAGGCTGAAGTTAGTAATTATTGAGGAGCGCCTGTTTCGAGGGGCTGCTCTTTGACTGGACTTGAAGAGCATACTGAGGTTCACTAGATAAACGGCACCAACCGTACATCTAAAGAGAACAGAGGAACTACAATATTCTGATACTCTCTTCCTCCCCCCCCCACCCCCCCAAAAAAAAATCATTTTTTCTCTCTCTCCCATCTTCTTTAGGGGAAGCTTGAGGAACTGTCCCAAAAGGCTGCCTTCTTAGTATCTTATATTCTCTTTGGGTCTCCCTGAACTTCCACCTAGACCGACTAGCTTGGATTCCTTTGCCATACATTTACCATATTGCGGGTGACACCTTCATTCTATTCAACAGGAAGAACCTCACACCCACACTATTCTGAAAATTGCTACTGCTTTAATTGATTTAATTGTATTTATTTTAAACCATGTTGTTTAACAATGTCCACTTTGCTGGTTTGTTTTTTCTTTTTTTTTTTTTGGTAAGTGAAAGTGATCAATTTTTTAAGTTGCTCAGCCCCAAAGGTTGATTTGATACAATGCCATCCTTGTTAACTATTTCATTATCTTGTGATCTCTTACAAATTTTATTTTATTTCCTCAATATGATGATACATTGTCTATTATTTATTTTATTCATATATGTATTTTAAATTATTTTGTAGCATGGGGTTGGACCTTTCAAAGGGAACCATACGCAACAACTTAGAGGCAGGAGTCATTGAACCGGCTATGAGCAAAGTGAAGATAATACAGGTATCTTTTTCAAAGAGAAAATTTTAAATAATTTGATAAAGTTGGCTATCTCCAAGTCTCAACTTCCCTACTAAGTTCTTTTCCTTTGCTGGATTATCCCCTTCCAGTTTGCAACAGAAGCAGCGATAACTATTCTTCGGATTGATGACATGATTAAGCTTCTCAAAGATGAAAGCCAGAATGAAGAGGATTAGGGTTTAGTTTATGTATCTTTCCCAGGCTGCAATTTTTGGTTATTTCTTGACTGGTGGTGACAATCATTTTTGGGGTTACAGATACGAGAGACGAACACATCAATTACCGGAGAAATTGATTACTTAATATTTAAAGGGAAATAGAAATATAATTTCCAGCACCTAAATACCTTGAAATTGTATTCGGGGATTGCTGGATTATATTCAGATGATGGGATGACGTGGGATAGAATTTTACTTGTATGTTTGTTACACTTTGTACTGGGGCCATGAGAAGAGAAGTAAATTTTTGATGTGCCAAAACTTTTTTATATTCAGTTTTAACCCCTTGCTATCGTGTGGATTAAGTTGTGAATAATCATTCAAATTATCTAAATTTTAATATGAAGTGTTTGCATTAATTCATGTCTGGAATATGAAGAGAGACGTCATCATAATTACAATTGAGTTACAGGCAGCTTAATTCAATGAACCTATTATTAGATTATTATTTTATATACTATATTGGATTAGAGAAAACATTCCATGGTCCAAAAAGTAGCACTTATGGCCTAAATTTAGGGTGAAGATACTATTGTATTCCAATATTATAAGGGCTAATTCCATAAAATTCATACTATTTTTAATTTTTATTATAAACTTTCAAATTGGTCTAATATCCGTGTTTGACCTGTTAATTAAAATAATTTTTTTAAAAATTATAAAAATACCCTTTAATTATCCTCTTCACCCCCTCTCTAATCCCATTATCACCGTCACATCACATTGTTCCTTTTCCCTGTTTTTTGATTTCCTTTTTAATTTTTTTTATTTATTTTACTGTTCTTCTTCTTCGTCTACCACTGGCAGCCATATTGCTGCCTGTAAGAAGAATTACCGGCCGACAACAACCAAGATGGTCGCCGCAGTTGCCGCCATCTGACGAGCATGCCAGAAACCAAGTCTAGTTCCTGCATGTTGCAGCAACCCGTTTGGTGACAAGAACACCGTCTTCCCCACCGGAGCCGACCTGGAATCCATAAACAAAGGTGACCCAAAGGTCGCCATCCTCTCTCAAGCCCTTGGGACCCTTTATGTAACATAGGCTTTTTTCCGAAAGGGCCCGCAGCGGTCGCTGCTATACTCCGATCACCAGGTCGCCAACGACAACCTGGTTTCCTCCTTTACCACCATGGTCGCCTTCTCTATACCAGACGTCAAAAATCAATATTCGCTGCTCAATCCTATAAAGGCTATACACTCGGTCGTGTATATATATAAGTTTTATGTATGCTAAAACCTAATATGCATTTTGAGTTGTTAAATTGCTACACTTAGGAGTCGTGGACCCTGGTAGCTCCATAATATAAAGGATCAAGTTTTGGGCATTCGACCTCGAACCCACCTCCAAACGTTACTTGAATTGCAAGTATGGGAAGAACAATCTGCTGAGAGAAGTAGGTATGGCCAATTCGGGGTATGAAGTCACTAAGTACATCTACGCCACTCATGACATCAATATTCTGATCCAGAATGTCGCAAACTGTAGCCGTTGGATCTGGTATGTTGCTGTATCTTCGGACGATGAGGTGAAAAGGCTTGGCCGGAAAGATATGCTCATTACATTCCGAGGTACAGTCACTAATCCAAAATGGATCGCGAACCTAATGAGCTCATTGACACCGGCACGCCTTGATCCTCATAATCCTCGGCCTGAAGTAAAAGTGGAAGCTGGGTTTCTGAGTTTGTACACTTCAGATGAAAGTGATTGCAAATTCGGGCTTGGAAGCTGTCATGAGCAGCTGCTTTCTGAAGTTTCTCGGCTAATCAACAAGTACAAAGGCGAGGATTTGAGCATAACGGTGGCTGGGCACAGTATATTGAAGTTTTTGAGGTTTCTGAGTCTGCTTTCTGAGTTGTTTTGGAGTGCCTAAAACTTGAACACGTTCCCAACAATGTTGAAAATTGCTTCCAATTTGGTGAACTTAGTTCAGACCGAAAGGACTTCTTAGACATAAAGTAAAATACGTATGAATATTGAACACCTCAGCCCTGTATATCTTTTTTTTTTATTTTTTTATGGTGGAGGGGTTTATCAACATAGATATATCGATGGAGAAGTAAATTAAGTTTTCACTGTCAACATATATGTTTTTAGCTTCTGTAAAGCGCAAGTCATGAGGCTAATTATGTTATGAAAAGAAGTCTTCCACCATGAAAAAAAAGATATACAGGGATGGCGACGGAGAGAAGAGATGAGGTGGTGGTGGTGGTGGTGGTGGATGGCGGAGGGAGGGGGAGGGAGAGGGGACTCGCAGCGGAGGGGGGTTGATGGTGGAGGAGCAGGAGATGGAGGACGGGGTGCCGAGGAGGACGCGGGATCTGGTCAAAGACGGAGAGGAGGACAAAGTTACTATTACAAGCTTGGGGGTATTTTCGGTATAACATATTTAAATACACATCACTTGTTTGACACATGTGATAGCAGGGGTATTTTCGTCACAAAAGTCAATTTGTCAAAGCAATTGTAAACCACGCGCTGGGTTAACGGTCACAATTGACAGGGTTGGGGTAAAATGATAACGTTATTATATTGTTGGGGGTTTTTAAAACTGGTTGGGGTTTTATGATCACTTTTTGAAAATATTGGGGGTTTACAAAAATTTGCCCTTTATTCAATTCGCTTCAAGTGAGATTTAGGGCTTAAATGAAGACAATTGATTATCTAATAACCACCCAAAAGATATCTCCCCAACCTCTCAAAGTGAGAGGTGACGGTACAAGTCCCCCCATTGGAGTGTGAAGATGTCATGCCAAAGGGGGGAAAAACACAAAATCTAGTCCTGTTGATTCCGTGACTCTTTTGAAAAAGCTAGTAAACTGCAGGCAATTTTTGAAATTCTACACTATTTTCTCAACCAAAATTTCTGAAGTAATTGTCCTCTGTGAATTCTTTGGACGCCCTTTATAAGAAAAGATCAGGTGAAAGTATAACCGAAAGAAGTTTGCTACTGTTTTGGAGCAAAATAATCCACCAGAGTCACACCCACAAGCTCTCAACTCACAGATCAGGCAAGGTAAAAACACGTTTAGTTGTTCCTCGTCAATTTGCTACCATTTCCTTCTCTTCAGACTGACCTTCGGCAATATGAAAGCCCTCAATCTTTTGAATAGCCTCATCAGCTGCAATCTTCACTTTTCCAGTTGGCCCATTTGAAGATGTTTCTAGCTCATTATGACTCAAAGAGCCAGTTTGCCATATTCTAATGGTTCCATCTTCAGATCCCGATGCATAGGATTCGCCTCCAGGTGAAAATCGAACACAGTGGACGGGACCATGGTGGCCCTTGTTGCATCCTGCAACAATGTAATTGAGTAAGATGCTAATAAAAAGTGTTATCATTGTGTCTGCCACAAAGGCTTACAGACCTTTAAGCCACTTGAGTAGTTTTCAGCAAAAAACAAGTAATTTATTCTCTTTTCTTCTTCTTCTTCTTCTTTTTTTTTTTTCCCTTCCTCGTATGAAATATGTGATCATTTGTGCCTTAATGCGACGTTAGGATTACCAGTGAATGTGGTCTCTCAAGAACCTAGATATGGTGAAAGATTGGAAAATGCGATTCCAACCTTGATCATTTTGACATGGTACTGTTGGTAACAGTTGTCTTTAATAATATATACTGAGCAGCAGGTAATACTTAAGTCAAATTAGGCACTAGCCAATCATAATTCTGCATAAATAACTTCTTTAATTTTAATACTCCTACTAGTTCAAGACACTTACCAATCTCTTCACCGGTATGAAAATCAAAAATATGAATCCACATGTCTTCTCCTCCAGCAATGAACTTATTACCCAGCTTTGGTTCCAATGAAGCCGATTCCACATTGCAGGGCATATTGCAGCTCTTCACTAATCCAAAACTAAAAAGTGAAAAAGTGAAATTTTATTACCCATTCATGCAGATTTTTTGCTAGGCACAACCAAATTCTTACTTACTGATTTGCATCCCAAAAATTGACTGTAGACCCATCAGCAGTAGTTATATAGCGACCATCCTGACTCACTTCAGCGCTGGTTACAGATGATTTGGTTTCAAGCGTTCTGACAATTTTTCCGCTTCTCACGTCCCATAACCTAGGGAATTGAAATTATATCAGGCACTGCAGGGCAAATAACCTATAATAATAACAAAACGGCCAACGCAGATAACGAGAGTATGTTCATGCATTTCTGATTTAAATTAAGTTTAAACCAAAACAAAAGACGAAGTCAAGCAAACAGACTTCTATGCATGATGAAACTTGCAACAAACTGTAACAAGAGTCAAGACGTTCATGCATTACTGATTTAAAACAAAAGATGTGAAGTCAAGCAAACAGACTTCTATGCATGATGAAACTTGCAACAAAACTGTAACAAGAAGTTGCTGTGAATCAATGCATTAGATGATATAACAAATGACAGGCTTGTTAAGAATTTTGGGACACAGGGAGAATTTGTTACTCTTTTATGGCATAAAATCTTGCTAGCTTGTCACCAATTTGTCCAACCTGCTCCAATTCTCCTAATTATATCACAATTTAACTCACAATCCTTTTGCATTATTGACCCTAAGTGTCTAAAATGGTCACTTTGAATAATATTTTGGTTCTGAAGTGCGATAATTATATTATCACACTTCTTTTGGTCATTTTGTTGCTGAATTCTCTTTAGAAGTGTCAAATAACACCATGTCATCGGCAAATAACATGCACCATGGAGTTTCTTCTTGCAAGTCTTTTGTGATTTTGGAGAAAACGATAGTTATGGCTGTGCGGCCAATTTATCCTCACATTGTGATTTGTGAATAAATATTGCCTTAGTACAGACCCTTAGATTGCTCCTCGGAAGAGACACTTTTTTCCTTAAGGTATCTGGCGGTATCAAACACTCAGACATGCATCACACACAACTGGAAGTGTCCTAAAATTTGTATATTTTATTTTCTAGTTGGACACTGCATGGACACAAGTTACTGAGACACGACAAGGTAAACATTTTGGACACTCTCAGGACACGACAAGGTGGTTTTGTAATTATTTTTCCAAGAAGAATGATTCAAAGTAATTAAAAATATATAAATCTAAGATCCAAATTAGTGGTTTCATTCATGATTATATGGATAAAATGAGTAAAAATTATAATTTTTATGCATAGTAATATATTTCTATATAATAATTTTTTTTTTGATATATCCTTATCATATCTGTATCCTACTTTTTGTTAGATTTGCCATATTGCAGTGTCCTTACCGTGTCGTATTCATGCTCCATGTTTGTATCCATGCGTCCTAGGATTGCACCTTATAGAAAAATCACTAGTCTCACACTCTCCCTACATTTTATGTTAACTCTAGTTTCTTTATTTAGATATATATCTTGAACAATCTTTATCATTGCTATGGGAATTTGTTTTCTTTGTCAGGTCCACCAACTTATATCTCTCGGCACCCTGTCATATGCTTCTTCCAAGTCTATAAAGACCATGTGCAGATTTTTTGCTTACTTCTACGCTCTTCAACTAACAGTCTTACTAAGTAGGTGGCATCCATTGTGGATCTACCTGGCATAATCCAAATCTTCGCTCTATCACCATTTTCAATAATTTCATTTTATGATGCATTAATTTAATTCCTTGATAATAATTGCAATTTCATATATCCCTGTTGTTTTATGAGTGGGTACTATTGTGCTTTCCCTCCACTCATTTGGCATTGTTCCCTCCATTATAATTTTGTTAAATAAATCTGTTAGCCATTCAGTTCCAACTTCTACTAACATACTCGATGCTTTTATAGGTTTGTTCTCTGGTCCATCCGTTTTATTCTTTCCCATCTTTTTATGTGTGTCTACTACTTCCTTATTGTTGATTTGGTTTACCATTCCTATATTAAATTCATTACGTTCCATTTCTTCTCTAGGGTATTCCTCATTCAAAAGGTGTTGAAAGTAATTTTTTCATCTAGGCATCTAGCTAATGTCTTTATTCTTCATTAATAATTTATGGTCTAGTTTTGCATATAAATTGTTTAATGCATTCTGTTTAGCTTTACATATTGTCTTCTTGACAACAATTTTTAATATATTATATTTCTCTAAATCTTCTTGGTGCTTATTTTTTGTTGTATTCATCATCTCACCGCCATGTTTCTTTTTCGATAATTTTCTTCCCTTAGTCTCCCGCAAAATTTCATTCGCCATGTGACTAATATAATTTGTCATTTCTAACCACAAGATAAACTAAAAAGCTATGCGACTATGATAAAAGATACAGACCAACTTTTTGTGACATGGAAATTGCATAAAAATTAGCCATTTTTAGTAATAGCAAGGGGCTCTTTGCCCATGCCCACAAATTAATGAGCGTGAAAACAGAAAAGCTTATCGATAGCTATCATGTCCTTGGGTTAAGCCCTAAATACTGTTCCAAATATAAAGGCAGGAAAATGATAAAAATAACAAGTTGCTTTAAATGCTCAGTACTAATTATTCTTGTAAGACAAGGACAATACATCAATCAATTTGAGGAACTTATGCTTCATATTCAATCAACACATTCTAAGCCATAAACTCTAGCTCAACCAATCAAAATAAGGATATGACAAACACGTATCTAAAAAAGAACAACATAATAATAATATCACTCGCACGATTATTCTGTGCATACCTCACGCCCCCAACATCAGAGCAGGAACTCAATATGGTCTGGTCACTGTGGAGCCATGCAACGGTTCTGACTGAACCAGGAGAATTATCGACTTCTCTTGGAGGTGAATCAGGTCGATTTAAATCAAAAATGCGAAGTTTTTTTTCAAAACCACCAGTGAGTAGAAGGTGTGTATCCTGTACAATAATCAATAAATTTCAATTCAAACTACATCCATCAACCATGCAAGGGGAAGACATCTATGCATATGGATAATTTCCCTCTGTAGAAATAAAAACCAATGGTGTACAAATGTCACTTATTTCATAAAAAAATTGCAATCCAGAATTGATTGCAAAGTTAAAGAGTAGGTGAATAAACCAAGTAAAAATAAAGGTCCATGTCATAAAATTAATCACAATAATTTTCAACCTGAAAAGGAACTGCAGAATAAATGAAGCAAAGGCTGCAGAAACCAACCAAGGGAAGAACAATTTGTATCAGAAAGAGATTTATCACAGGAGGGAGGAAATATATAAGAATAAATGTACTTATGATTAAAAATAAAATAAAAAACTAAAAACTAAAGCCAACTTTGAAGAAAGAATATATGAAAACATTTAAGATATTAGATATAAATAAGGAAAATAGTTCCATGTAAACACTCCATATTCAAAGCAAAAACATGTCCCAAACAAGAAGTACATGAATATTATGTTGAAGGAGCTACAATTTGATGTTTTCCAATGTTCGGCAGTAACAAGTAGATCAAGTGCACATAAAGATCAATGAGATATAGATTAGTCATTGAAATTTATAAATATGGCCAGTGAAGAAATTATTTAGGACATAAAAATAGGCATAAAGGAAATTTGAAATTCCACTCAAAGGCCTGAACATGGTAGATTAAAGATATCAATTCTACCTCTGAGAAGGCACATGCCCGAACAATGTGTTTGTGTTCGAAAGAATGCAGTTCATCCCCAGTCAATGCATCCCATAATTTCCTGCAAACAAATATGAACAAGTTATAAAATTAAATCTAAAAGATTTATGTATACAAGCAATCAAGGCTTGAGAAGAGGCAGTTTTGAGCTCAGGAAGACAGCTATTAATAACATATCCTTATAAAGAAATATATGTGAAAGCTATGCTATGGGCATCACCTGTTATTCAAGGTGGCATAAAGAACATAATTTTTCAACATTTTTAATAGGCATACACTTGACATTAAAATACATAGAACTGTTGCATTAAACAATTGTGTAAAAGGAAGAAGCCTGGACACATACGCAGTAAAATCAGCAGACCCAGATGCAGCACGTAAAGCATTAGTATCGAGGCAGCAACTCCACACTGCACCCTTATGACCTTCAAACGTTCCAATCCAGTCTCCAGTCTCACCATTTCTTAGCATTGGATTGGAATCTAAATTATACATGATAGAGAAAATGAGTATAATGAGGATTTTCAGTGATAAGACACATTCATCACCAGAACCAACTTCAAGAACCCTTGGAAGAGGTTCTGGTGATAGCTTCTAATAATAACACAGGCTTCATTAAATACCAAAAACCCTTGGAAGAGGTCGCATATAATGATGCATATCTAGCTTACCATTCACTACCAACTTCAAGAAAATTTTTAGCTCTACTTTAAACCTCAGATAATTTTCTTCACCAAAGTCCAAACTCTTTACGTTCAATTCATTATTCATTATCTCAAATAATTTGTCTTGGTGTCTATGGATCTTAACTCTCAAGTCCCACGTCAAGGTCTAGCGGGAAGCAGGAAAAATCTTTCATCTCTTTCCCTCTAATGGTTTTCATTTTTAGGATTTCAAAACAATCAAAATTTTATTTTATCTATCATAACTACAAGGTTGACCTAACTAATTTTTTTTTTTTTAAAAAAAAAGAAAGTTGAATTGTAATTCACGTCAACTATAAAACTCTTCCTTGACAAGTGGTAAGGACCAATGTTACATGGACTTGTGTATGAGGAGGATCAAGTGTGAAAATGCACCTCCCAATCCAGTATTTTTAAATTCTAACGTCCACCCGTACCCATGTTTTGATTGTGTTCACAGAAGTGCATGAGGAAAAGCAAAGAGTCCATGACTCATGTTCAATAGCCAAAGGATTTTGTAGGAACAGTGTAGTATAAACTTATGTTTGGCACAACAACTTGTACCTTTATGTACACTGATTTTATGTTTCAGCACTAGTCTTAACTTCATATTCCTGTGTTTGTCTAATAACATATTGCCATCACTTAAATCCGACCAAATGCATCATCTAATCGGCCCCATTTCGTAGACCAGTTTCATCATAAGTCAGCTTCATTGATAATTTCATCATACTTCAATAAAAAAATAACTTAAACTCATCAAATCAAGCCCTGTATTAATATAA
>JAOTQH010000026.1:2032096-2047700 GCA_025631255.1 Cornus kousa
AAAAAAATTTTTTGTTTTTTTTTTTTACTTAAAATTACCTAAAATTCCTTTTTTTTTTTTTTTTTTTTTTTTTTTGGGGGGGGGTCCCAATTTGGGACTCTCTACAGTCCATTTCTTTATACTCATGTTGAACTTATCAAAATATTATGTTATATTTTTACCTAAAATTGTATGTTTTTATTTTTTGCAAAAAAATAAAAATAAATAAAAAGGCATATAAATAATCACACGTAGATATAAATAACTATATAAAAACTAATCAATATATGTAGATTATAATTGAATTTGCTATTAAAATTGAAGTGCAACAGAACCGCAAAATTTTATATTGCTTTCTTTGTCAAAAAATAAAATAAAAATGAAATGTAAATAGTTGACATAGGTAGGTTGAGAGTTTTAGCACCATTAGGAGCATATTGTGGTTTGATTGTGTGTGTTTGTTTTAACTTCTTTTTTTTAATAATAATAATAATAATAAAAGCTATGACTATTAACAAAAATCTACCCATCTTTTGATTGATTAGTGTTATATTAATTTCTAATCATGTAATTAATGAACTTGAATTCACAAACTTCGGTCTTCATTTCAATATGAATCTACCATGTATAACCTACGTATAAAAAGAAGTAATAGTGATGGTGAATGTCATTTTTCTTTTTTCTTTTTTGGTGAGTGCATTTATTCGGCTATGCATGAGCGTTAATCGGATTGTTTCGATAAGTGCAGCGAACTCAAGAAACAGATTTGACAAAGTCTACATCCGTGGTGAAAATTTCATAAAAGAATTTACAATGCAGAAGTCCGAAAATTACAAGTTTCAGTCCCCAAACTCCATATCTCACTCTCAATCTATTTTATGCGATTTTCTATGTCTCTCTATCTCCCATGCCAATTCCTAAACGTTTTTAAATATTGGGTTACATGAGAATACTAAATAGGATTGTCCGATTGAAAACAAATTGCAATGTAACGTACAACCAAATTTAGTAATCACAGCAACACACAAGGATGAATGTCATTTTCACTTACCCGACCTTGTCAAAAGCATCAATTGTTGCCCCTGCATTCTTAATTTGTACGTTTGGGTTGAGGGAAATGTTTTTCGAAGCCTTATTACATACACGCAAGTCGTAAACCATTCTCGTTATCCATCATGATCACATAAAGAGAGGGATCTCCGAGAAGTTCAAATTGAACAAATATGTGGTCACCATCATACAATCCCATGCCTTGAGCCGATCTGTGAGGTGGAAAACTTTGAGAAATTTGGGACCTACTTGGTTTATAACTACGAGAATAGTACAAAAAATTCTACTTGATTCAGTTTTCTTAGAATTATTTTATGAAAACTCAGTTATAAAAAGACCTGTTTTCAGAGTTACAAACCAATCATGCCCTTAGGTTTTCGGAAAAACATGATGTTGGTATTTGTCACAATGAAGTGTTACTATTCAAATAAATAAATTTGTATTTATATATATATATAATCAACAATAATTTAATGGATAGACACTAGCACAAAGGATTCTACGTAAAGGAGATTGAGAGAGAGAAGACAAATTTGTTTAACACCCTATGGGAGCTCAAGCTCTAGAAGACCATTCTTTATGGCTATGGTTGTGGTGGTGTATCTGTATTCCTCCCTTGCCTAAATGATGAGAGTTTAGCCCCACTCATACGACTTTCATTTGGGTAAGTTCGGTCATGAGAGTCTATTCCTTCCTTATTCAATGGTTACTTTTTTTAGGTAAGGATCCCTGGTTACGAGGGTAGCTCCCTCTTTATCCAATGGTCACTCTACTTAGAGGTAAGGACCCTTGGTTAAGAGGATAGCTCCTTCTCTATCAAATGGTCACTCTGCCAGGTAAGGACCCTTGGTCACTCTATCACCTCTGACATATGGGACATCTAGCCGGCGGCCCGAGGCACACCCCTACCTTCTTCGAGGCAGCGATGATGGTTTGTGATAAATGCGGGTCTTATCAGTCAATCAACATATATTTAATGTATTATGTGATCTCTATTACTCGAGCTCAACTATTGTTAGTATTAAACATTCCCTCCCCCTTGTATAGACCTCGAGGTGAGGCGGATGACAACTAACTACACAACTAATTAAGTAGATGAGGATGGTAATAAATGTTTTAACATTATCCCTCTAAATATATAAATGCATTGTTCACTCCTCGCTATGTAAGATTAACACTAAACTGCAATATCACCTGTGTATAAAAGGAAAAGATTCATTTTAAGGACACAGTCCGAAGTTATGGAGGGAAGAGCAAGGAAAGACATTCTATATATATATGCAATCATATCTGCCTATTTCTCAGTTCCATTATTTGGTCCATCAAATGGGATAGCTAATAACGCCATAAAATTATAGGATAAGCTGTTACAGGGTAGGGGAAGTAAGCCACGCAGCTACAGTAGAACCTCCCCTTGCAATAGTAGTAACATTACTTACTCTAGAAGTCGTTATATCTTAACAACAGGCTCCCGTCCAAATTCCTTGTTGCAGAACTTGTTCTGAGGTATACCGGCACTTGCCCCAGCATCCAGCAGCACAGTTATCCACAGGACACCACTGGTACATTTCTTCATCCACTCCAAATATTATGTAATTACAGGGGCCTACTTGGAGCTGAGGATAACATAAGAGAAAAAATAGCAGTGGAAAGTTAAAATTGACCCCTTTGAACCATGTCAAACCACACAGCTTGCATTTCTGGAAATGGGAAAAAGATAAAGTTGCTTCTCTGGTCCAAGTAAGGGCATTGTTATTTTGTGATGCAAAATAAATTATAGTAAGTGGATGGGCCCACTTATGGTCTGCTGTCAACTCAAAGTAAATATTCACATCATGAATAATTTCAATATGAACTTTTATTTGAGTGAAAAATTCAGTTATACACCTGAGAATTGAAAGCAACTTAACTATTAGAATCCATTAAGACACTTCCCAACATTATATAAGCAACATTACCCAATTCTGGACCGTCCCGCTACAGCTGGGTCCTGGAGAAGGACTCAAAACAAATCAGCCTTTGTATTTCACAAAATGGCTATTCTTTAAACCACTGAATCAAACAATGGCCATCGGTTCCCAGCATCTTCTACTTAGTTTCTTCTATTCCCACTTTCCTTATTTTTATTATTTAAAAAAAAAAAAAAATTGTTTTTGTTTTTCCAAGAATCAAAAACAATATTAAATTGCTATTGTCAATGTGTAGAAGAATTCATTTATTTTTACACTATTTGCACTTATCTAAGACCTCGTTAGTATAATTTATCTTTCTCAGTGTATCTTCTTTTATAAACAAAATGGTGTTTTATGTCAGTTCAGCGTGTGAGGAGCATAGACAAACAGGAAATACATGTACAGAAATTTCTGCACATGAGTACAAAGATGAAATATATTTAAGAGTCTGATTTGAACCTGTTAACTTCTGAAGCTAACACCAGCATGTGAACTAAGTTTCAGATGCCTGTCTATCACTTCCGCTGGAAACAGATGTTATGCCTTGCTCAATGCACTGGATACATAAAAGAACTATTAGAAGAGGTTTAATATAGTAGGCTAAGTTGCTTACCAGATTTAAATGGGAAAAAAAAAAAAAAAAAATTTGCAAAGAAATAAAGGACTGACAGCATAACCCGGCTGAGAAAAGGAGAAAAGAAAATAACATCAAGAATATGAGATAGGAGATGTTTAGGTAAAAGTATCAATGAAACATCAGATAGTGTTTGTAAGTTGCATGTAACATCTGAGTCAACAAATGATAATTTTATTTTTCCAGAAATTTTCCCCATCATGACAGCTCAAGTGTAGTTTCTTCTACGAATGGGCATTTCTTCTAATAATGGACAATAATAACAAAAACGATTGCAGTAGTAATTCCAGTTTTTTTATGTAAAAGTTTTCCAAAATTTTGGTAGGATATGTTTTTGGCAAAACCATGGTTATTCTCTTGTCAAGAAGAGGAAAAGGTATGATTCGGTCGAGCCTTATGCAACTTTAAGATCGGTTAATGTTTTCTCCTGCTAGATTAAAAATGTTAGGATTATTGAATTAAGAGGAGTGGCCGGGGAGATACTCAAAAAACTACTCACAGACTGTTCAGAGAGATTTGGAACTGTACACAGGCATGGATATATCTGTACGTAGAAAAGTACTAACCATCAAAATGTTGTTGACTGTACAAATCCATTTTATTTATTTGCAAGGTCAACACCCATACAAGGGGTGGCATCTTATTTGCAAGCCACCAAGCAAAAAGTTGTATCATCTCGCAAGTAATTGAGCCCCCACATTTTCTCAAACCCTCTTGTGCCTACTTGTGTTTGCCATCTTTGCTAGACAAGTTTGGTACCTTTAATTGTGCTTGCCACTTGGCTTATAAGAAGCTACACAAACCCATAGCCCTTCAAGGAAACTGGTAAATATCTAGGTGGCCTCACTTGCACAAGGAAAACTCTGTGTCTTGGACCCAGTCATCACATCAAAGCATTGCAACTTTGTGGTCTACAAGTTTTCTCAAAGTGAAAATTGGAACTCAAGACCCACATACATTTCCTTGAGCAAATGACTAGATCTAACTAGCAATGACTATTCGGAAAAGATGTACTAATAAGTGCTATTTTTTTCAAAGCATGGATGTGGAGCCACACAACAAGGGACATTGGAAATCCTAAAGGACAAAAATACAGTGAGAATAAATCAATAAAGAAATGTGATTTTTATATACAAAATTACATTATATATAATAAATATTAGTACATGATAAGTAAATCTAATATTCTATTACTAGCATGAATTTGTTGACTAATCATAATAATTTTATGCATGTTGTGTAGACAAAGACATTATATATATGTGTTCGCTTGTGTGCGTATGTAGATTTGTATATGTGTATGTCCAACATATAGTAGCGACTCCTCTCCTCCATATTCCCTTGATTGAAAGTTTACCACATTATTTTTGTTTTAAATTACGGCCAAAGTAACAAAACTTCATATAAAATTTAATACGAATTATCTTGAGAACCTCACCTTCTCTTTTCATGAGAAAATCATTCTCAAAGCTCAAGGTTTGTCGACCAAGAGTTGGCAAGTGTCTAAGACGTATCAACTTCGTATTCAAAATTAATTATTTTTAAATTATGAACACATCCAAAACATGTTTGGATGTGTATGACAAGTTACGCTGTTCGAGCTCTAGCCAACATGGAAATGGCTCCTTATTAGGCGGTCCGTACTAGTAGGCATATGTTTATACCTCTCCGAACATCAAATTGAAAGGGCATATAGCTGTATGTTCCATTGCCTTTTTTGCTACTCCAACCTTGTGGAGAAGAGAAAAGTACCATTTGCTGGCCCAATTTTCTGACTTAACAATATTATGTTACTGAACTAACATAAACTCGGGAATAGTACCATTTGCTGGCCCTAAATGGAGTTTTCTCACCACAGGAACAACATAAATATAGGTGGAGTAGGTATTTTAGATTGCTTGACAACAAGCTCAATGCTTGCAAGCATTAAAATTAGATTCTTAGTCATAGGAATATATATCAAGTATAGTAATGGGGAGAATAGAATATATTGACCACAGAAAACCATTCCCAAAGACAAAAAGACTGAAAAAGTTGAATCTCTCTAAAGGTGGATCACACATCCATTTACAAATTACAAATTTTAACACCATTTACCATATGTTAAAAGTAATTTTCTTCCCCAGAAGACTTATCACACTCTCCAAAACAACAATACGCACACTGAGAATGAAATACATGAGTGCAATCATATCTGATCTCTCCAAGCTCAATTATGAACGCTATTCCATAAACAAGATACCACGTTTATGCTCTTTCAACATAATTCAGCAGCGGGGAATAACCCAGAATCTATCTCAAAGCCCAATACAGACCCAGGAATCGAGTTCCTTCCCCAAGAACTACAACCAATTTATTGACCAATTTGAAAGATCATTGGATGTTATTGACTAACTAAGCACCAACAGCTTTGAAACCCAACCCACTTTTCTCCGTCCCCTGAAAAGTGTTATTATACTAAGTAAGGTCAATTAAACTCCATTTCTCTTCCACCTCATCAAAAATCATGTTGCTTCCTTTCAATGAGGACCATTATTTGGCATATCCTGGATACTTCTAGAAATATATGCAAATTGAAGAGTAAAGACAGCATGATAAAGAAGAAAGCTTGGATTGCTGCCCGTGTTTGGTGTGGTCCATTTTTGGGGGAATGAAATGGGCAAACATTTTAAGGAGTGTAAAAATCACTCAATAGATTGAAAAATACTTTCTGGGGTGTTCTTTTTAGTCTGGTGACAGGGAGAATGAATCTCTCCATATCTCTTCATGGATTTTGAAAAGAATACAATTCATTTGTTTGCTTAGGGTATATAGGGCTTTTCCCTACTTTTGTCTACGCTGGGTGAACATAAGGTGCGCCCTCCCTTTTGGCTCTTGTTAATGATATCACTTTGCATACTTATATATGCATGAGTGTCCATAAACATAAATGATGACAATCAACCTCCAAAAAAAAAAAAAACTGCCAAACAGCTGTCAGTAAACTATTTTTATAGTTCCTCTCGGTAAGCAATTTCAGTCAATTCACAAACTATATGAGGCTTTTCAAAATCATAGTATCTTAAATATTTATTTAAAAAATCTAACTAACTTCTGCCACAATTTTACTTCTTAACTGTTCCTGAATTACTTTCCAACATTTTTGTCATAATTAATATTTCCCATTACATCTGCCAATTAAATAGTCCAACTATATTATGGAAAAATGAAATACAGATCTCTTTTTTTCAATTTTGTGGGATATATAGTGTAGACACCTTCCAAAAAGACAAGCTGTTGATACAAGCAATGTTCATATGAAAAGCCATTTAGGCTCGATTTTAGATGAAGAAACTGCAATATCTAAACACAAAGGGAAAAACTCAAGAACACAAAACAGCCAGAGTCATCCGTAAATCACTAAGTTCACTAACATTGTGGAGGGAAATTTCAATCTCCCTATAGGACAAGCTGGCAAGAAACAGCATATTACACCATTTATACGAGGATAAAGTTAAATAATATCACTTACAGAAGGCGTCAGGCAGAATATAGTGGCCCAATTGTACTCATGGTCATTTCCCGACCACAGTGCCTTTATTTATTATTGCAATGGACACAACATACTCCTTCCGTCCCATTTTAATTGTCCCTTTTTGGGAACTTAACTTTTAAGATAATGACTTTTAGTGTTCTTTAATTGTATTAGTAGTGAATGAATTACCAAATCTACCCACATTGGGTCCACAGTGATGTGATGATCTTCAATGCAAGATGGTTAAATCGGTAATGTTACAAAAAAAATAGTACATTCACTTTTCAATTGGGACAATTATTTTGGGACGCCTAAAAATGGAAAGGTGAACACTTATTGTGGGCCAGAGGGAGCAATAATGAAGCACATATATAGCATGAACAATCCACCATTTCAAAGATTGATTAGAAGACAACTATACCTGAAGAAGATAACCATGTAGCCAATCCAGTGTCTGTGGGAATGTCGTAGCTGATATGTTAACAACTGTTAAACCCTGTTCTTCGGAATAGGAAAAAAGACTTACCATTATTTTTGTCATCCTAACCAAATTCCAGTAATCTAACTGTTATTGATATCCTGCATTTCACTACAATGGTATTTATTTATTTATTTTTTTTTTTGATAAGTAAAAATGTATTAGAAAGCATTCAAAAGGGGAACACATCCCACTACAATGGTATTTATGATATAGAGTTCTGATCTCTTGCTCAACGGGGAGCAAGAGATTTTATCCACACCTTTCATAGTGACTGTTAGATTAAATCTGATGGTCACATTCCAAACCAACTTATCTCCTTTCCAAATATGACAAAACCACTATCTCCCTATTTTTAATTTCCAAAATTAATATTACCAATACCATCCAACGTCAAAATAAAAGGTAATTATCAAAAATAAATAAATAAATAAATAACTATTTTCAAACCTTTGTCCTGTCGAACTTCAAAATAAAACTTCAATAATCCATATGCTCTTCCAGTTTTATGACAATTTGCAATCAAAAATTTAAATTTTGGGGAAGGAAAACAACTCAAACGGAAACCTATTAATTTATTTCGATAATGTTTTGATTCTTCTTAATATTTTATCTTAATAGACCTTATTAGACTCAACAACACCAATTCATGCTATAAAGGAGGCAGCCTTATTGATTGACCTCAAGTATTAAAGAGATAAAAATAATAAAAATAATAAAAATAAAAATACTCCCTAATAATAAGAAGCAA
Source organism: Cornus kousa (assembly GCA_025631255.1). Classification (NCBI taxonomy): domain Eukaryota; kingdom Viridiplantae; phylum Streptophyta; class Magnoliopsida; order Cornales; family Cornaceae; genus Cornus; species Cornus kousa. The sequence continues at coordinate 2,040,455 of JAOTQH010000026.1, forward strand.
ACCATGACCAACTATGGAGCCCTTTATGAAGAGCATATGAATGTTGAAGTTTTTTGAAGCTCTGCACAACAAAGGCTTGAAAATTGTCATTGGTATTTTTTGGGTAATTACAGTTTATTTTATGATGGTATTGGTAATATGTGTTAATTTTGGAAATTTATAATAGGGAGAGTGGTTTTGTAATATTTGGTAAGGAGATCAGTGGTCCTCAATATGACCATTAGAATATGACTGTCAGATTTAATCTAACGGTCACTATAAAAGGTGTGAATAAAATTTCTTGCTCCTCGTTGAGCAAGAGATCAGGACTCTTACAATATATAACCTAACAGTGCATCAACAAAGAGTGGAGGTTCATGGTCATGGGCACTTCCAGAAAACAATAATGAGATAGGATCAGTGCTCTTTAAATTATACATTTGCACCAAATTGCAAGGGAGGGAAAGTGAATGAAGAGATGAGCATACCTGTGACTTGAATGAGCAAAGATAATCCTGAATGGTTTTTAAGTTGCTTATTAGCTTATCTTTATCCTGGAAGTGAAAGGTCAAGAAAGAAAAATCTTGTTCAAGTGCATGGACATCATTTAAGTTCACTCACTCTAAAAAATTAAAGGTAGTGTGTCAGTGACAGAGAATAAAGAAAATAGAAATGTGCATTTTAGATTTTTTTTTTTTTTTTTTTTAAAAAAAGACAAAGGTTAGTTTAACCATTATAACTTAAAGGAAAAGAAAAAAATAAATAAATAAAAGACATGATTTGTTTAGGAAATTGGCATGCCCCACCACTGATGAGAACAAATGGAACCTAGAATTCTATATTTAAAATAAAGAAAAATTTATGTGTTCAATCAAAACTATGCTCATGCTCAAATGTATTAACTAACATGCACATATGACATATCAAACTGCTCACTGTCTAGGCTTTGGGAAGTAGTCACGTCCAAGAACATGGATCTTTACACTTAATCGATGATTTGAAATCAGACAAACTGGGCCAATTGAACAGGATCTGACCAATATCTGCCATCTGTTTGGTTCAATTCTACCAATTATCATAAAAATCAATTACACCAGCAATAACTGGGCAGGTTGATTGAGCCCAGCAGTTCAGCAAGAGTTTGTTGAGTTTTGACAAGCAAAAGAATTTACAAATAAACGAAACCTTAAAATTCAAAATTAGGAACAGAGATGTCTTGTGGATGTGAGCTGCACAGGACACTTGAACCAAACTTCCACAACATTTTTTTTTCACTAAAATTATTTTTTTTATTATTATTTTTCTGTTCAAATACATTACCCAGACATTGTAAACACATTAAAGGAAAACAAATAAATGTCAAAACTCAGAAGGCAAATATCATGATTGATGACACATTCAATCTAGTGAAATTAAAAACCAGAAGAAATTACAATTTCGTTCACAAGTTGATAGCTATTGATAACCATGATTAGTAAATTTTAATACCTGGATTAAATTTTTGTCGCTGAACGCATGAGTAGATATCCATTCCTCTAGTAATGCCTGCACATGAGAGGACAAGATCGACAAAATAAATGAAAGCATAAAGAAGAGCGAAGAGATAATCTAGGAAAATAGGACAATATCTGATAAAAAGGTGAAGCTAATATCAATTAGTTGCAGCAAGAAAATCACAAGATCTCAAGAATCAAGACAGGAAACCAACAGAAAAAAAATACGAAAACAAAAATACTAAGATTTGGTTTCAAAATTATATCTCAGTGATAATACTAAAATGGCGGGTAATAGAAAAGAATGGAAACAGAGAATTCATGTGCCCGACCCCATTTATATGGGGATTAAGGCAAAGATGATGATGATTTCAGTAATACTACTATTTAACTATTCCTCTCTCTTGGTAGGAATGGAGAACAATTTATCCAGCCACTTCAAAACATTCATGACCAGCACCTAATACCAAGAGGGTAAGTTCTAAAAGATCTGAAATCCCAGATAGAGGTATCATGATGATAATCGAATCCATTTTAACCATCCCTCCCTCTATTTCTACAGGGATTGACAAAAATTTATCCAGCCACTTTAAACATTCATGACCACCAGCTAATACGCAACCCATAGGTTCTAAAAGATGTGAAGTGCTCTCATTCCCCCATTCCTAATATTCTCGGCCACTGCTAAGCACACCTTTCATAACAATATTTATTGTTTATTTTATATTGCCTGTGTGCCTAATGCCACGATTTAAACGATCACTTATGTAACAATTAATGATAACATAAAGTTGGAATAGTATTTCCAAAATAAAGACAGTTATTCATTCTCTTCCTTTCTAAAGTCAACTTCTTTCCACTTATTTTCTGCCAAAACACATTCTGATTATCTATTTCACTTACTTAACAAAAAACCTTTTTCCCAACTACTTGGGGTCAGCTACATGAATACTATTTTTCTATTTTGCTCTGTGTAATGCTATAGCCTCGGTCAAACCACAAGCTATCATATCCTTCTTTACTAACTCTACCCACGTTAACTTTGGTCTTCCTCTTCCCCTATTATTACCCTCAATGGGGACTATGCCACCCTTTCTAACCGGCACAGCTAAAGGTCTAATTTGCACATGCCCAAACTATTTTAACCGATTTTCTCTCATTTTATCTCCAATTTGTGCTACTCCAAGTCTCTAACCATCAACTCTTTGAAAAAAATTAGAAAATACTCATTTTACTTGCCAAAATGAAAAGAGATGGTTACCCATTTTCTTCCTTTCTAAAATCAACTTATACAGTTCTCTTCCTTTTCTGCCATGATATCGTATTCCGATGGTAACCCTCTTACACAAAAAGAAAAACTCATTGTACATGCCAAAATGAAAATGAAGCAACATAGGCTTAAATGTTGATTGATAAAACTGATAATCAAGTACCAAAAACTTAAGAACTAAATTTTAAGTTCTGAAATTCTTAGGGTTAAATGTAAATTGAGAACTTTTTTGTTATTTGTTTGAATTTTAAGTGTTCAGTGTTTATTGGTTACTGGAGTCTCCCTCACTGAAAATGTTACCCTGTTCTAAGTGTAACTTGTTCTTTCAAATGACATCCAAATTGTGTTATCAAACTCATTTAATTGAATATCACTTAATTTATTCAAAATGAAGCGCTGAATTGAGTATCATTATCAGGAAGCACCTTAACCTTTTCAATGGATTACAACAATAAAACAAAAAAGCAGTCATGTGAAAGAGAAATTCAGCGCACCTTATGATCAAATTCAGCCATCTTTAGAACTATAGGTACAATAATTGATTCAGTACCAGACTTCTCTTTCCTAACAGGAAGATTTCTATTTGTCTCTGGATCTTTAAGTGATTCATCTGCATGGCCAGAAAAGTAATTAAAGGGCTGCAATTCTCCACAGTTGCACATTTCACTCATTTCTAGTCAAAGAAGAGAAATCTGACATATGAGAGAAACATACTATGAGAGAAACTAAAGCCTAAATGGAGAATTCGATATGGTGGCAGACTACAGAGTAAAAGTTAACCTTTATTCTCAGACACACTTTGAACAATGTTGATGGCTTCCAGACGATCTGAAACCTTATTCAACTGGTCAGGAGAAATCCCTTTCTCTGACTTCACAGAAGAGCTGTTGCTATTCTCACTATGATGACCACAAACATCAGTAGATGCATTTTCCATTTGTGTTGCAATTTTATCATCTGACATCACAGGATTTGGCTCTCCAGTTTTTTCTGGCTTGTTACTTTGTAATTTATTCTCATCATCCATTAGGTATATGCTTGGATCCAAATGTATTCCCTGCCATATCATTAAACAAACAAAAAATGCAGATCAATAAAACATAACTCTAAACTCAGAGGCACCCAAGATTCATGATAATGCTGAAGACTTATTTGTTATTGATTCTGTAGACAAATAATAAAATATATAAAGTGAGGAGAGAAATTTGGATCTTTGTGTACCTATTAGGTCAATAGGACTTATGTTGGCAACTTTTGTTTTAATTTCTAGTTTAGATTAGAAATTTCAAAAGTTAGTGTTAGTTGATTATCCCTACTCAAGGTTGAAGAAGGAATTCGAGGTACATTCAAAGGTATATGCATAATCTTCTTCCACAAGGATAAAAAGTAATTTAACACATTTATTCACTCACCAAAATTAGGTCTGATGAATTTATTATTAGGGTCACTAAGTTTACTTGGTTTGATCTTATCTGATTCCCTAAATATTTTGAAAATGCGCATAAAAGATTTTCTGGGAACTTCCTTTCTGAATTTTTTAATTATTAAACTGCAGTAGACTTCGATCGATCGAGGTTTTGATCAAGGGCTGCTGGAGTTGTGTCAATTAATCGAGCATTGCAAAAAAACAGTTTCCAAATTGAATTAAAACTTTGGTTGATCAAGGTTTCGATCGAGGGCTACTGGAGTTGTGTCAATTGTTCTCTCTATACTTCAATTTTGCCCATATATATATATATATATATATATATATAATGCTTGGGCATAATACATATCATCTAGAGTACATACAGAGAGTTATATTGTATACCTTTTAGAGTTTCGTCAATATTTTTGTGTGTTGACATTTATCAATGCATACTACAATCAGAGAGTTCAACATAATATTCAATCCAGCATCAGAGATTGAAGGGGACAAGATGTGGAGGAATATAGGGATCTCTAGAGTTTAGGGAACTGTAACCTAGGTTTTAAACATTCTTTCTCATAGTGAATTTGGTTTTGCCTGGACTAGGTGCCGTGGTTTTTCTCCTTTGGGATTTTCCGCGTAAAAATCTGTGTCTATTGATTTATTGCTTTATCTGTTTGTTGCATGTTATAGATTGAATGCTTCTTACTTTTCTGCTATGAATTGAATTTAAACTTTATATAATAACGAAGTTGTTAAAGATCAGTAATCCAACCTACAAGACATGTTCACGCACTCCTCTAAGTCTAGATCACAGACCTTGCACAACTCTCTATCAGAGTCTCAGGCTCCATTCCTAACAATCAGTACCATACATGCTCTTTATGTACTTAAAAATTATATAAAATTATACAGTTTTCATGCTCTTTTTGTACCATACATTCCACTCCTTAGCTAACTTGTAGCATCTAGTGTTTTTATCGTCTTTCGCTTTTCTTTTTTTTTGATAAATAAAGGATTTAATAAAAAACGCTCAAAAGGGGAGCGGAACCCAAAGAATACAAAAGACCACAAGGCCTCAAGCCTTCAAAGAGGCCAAAAAATCAACTATTTCCTCCAACGAACTATGATCCCTCCCTAAAACCCAACAAAAAAGAGTGGAAAGAATCGGGAATTTAAACACCGAAATCGACAGCGCCTTTCATAATTGTCTCCTATTCGCTTCTTTATATATTCTTGGAAGAGACATCTCCTTCAAGATTTTTCTTCTCCTCCATAGTCCATGGTAAGAACTTTGTTTCTTATACACACATGTACACATGAATGCGAATATGATAATCTTAAATAATTTAATTCCACATAAAGAAGACACGATGATATTTCAATAATATCTTACTAACTTGTCCAAGTCTTTGGTGAAAAGTGCTTGTAGTTGTATACATGTTTACTTCAGTATGACAAATGGATTCAAGTTCCTATATATCAGATTCAAATGTATCAAGCGTATAGATTTCTACTCACAGTAAAAATAAAACCATTTGTGGTCTATACATATATTAAGATTAGCCATTCTATACAATTTCATTAAATAACAGAGCAGAAACGAAGAACTGAGTGTTATAAATAAATAATAAGTAAGAAGGGAAAATTAAGAAGGGAAATATAAATATATGGAAAAATAAGTCCTACAATGCAGCTATTTGTCTGCTTAACTGTACCTCAATAATAATCGGTTTTCCGTCTTTCATAGCTTTCTTTAAATCACCAGCCAAACCTAGAAGGACAAGCAAGTTAAATGACATAAATTAGGTTCCTTAAAAATGCTCCCAAAAAGTTAAAACTATACTCATTCTCCATTGGTAGTTATGAATTACCTTTTCTTACTATTCTACATTCTCTACAAAATTCAGTAATTAATTCCTCAGACGAGCTGAAGTCTCGTGCCCATACAGGGGAAGAAGTCAATGGCGCACTGAATATGAGACAAAAAATAGCATAAGCAGTCTGGTGCAAAATATAGGACTCATCTGTAGTTTAACTGTAGGAGACACACTTTAAGGCAAGTAAAATTTGTCATGAGGGTGAACCAGATTGGAGAAAAGAAAAGAAAAAAGAATAATCTTTCCAGTAACATAAGAAAAATGAAATCCAACTGAAGATGCAAGGACAAACTATAAAGTCACCCACCCAAATCAAAACTTAAAATGAGAAACCATGTTAAAAGACAAAAAATGAGCAAGTCATTGAACATGGGAAAGTGCAGACAGATATGCTTGAACAATGCACATCTCATTCATGCAATGCAATTACCCCCATATGATTACTGTATAACACAGGTCACCCTTCTCCAGGTAAATGTGCCAATGACTTGCAAATAACCACATTTATATTGTCACTGTATATTTCTAGGGTCATAGTTTTTCAGCCAACGCAAATTAGCTGGTCAATTATGCATTACTGCAAATGGCAGTGGTGGCTAACATCTTTCTAAGGCTAGGCAAGAAAGTGAACTTCCTCAATGATATATATGGCTCAAATCCTCTGCAAATTGCAAAATGAGTTTCCTGTAATGAAGAAAATTTCTGCACTCTGTGCTTGCACTATTGCACCTTTTTAAATTTAATTATTATTATTTTTTTACTAAATAATTTAATTATAGTTTGCTCCAATATGAAGGTATCATCTATCAAAAAAGAAAATCACAAAAGCACTTTAAGACTTGCAGGATTGCAGAAATATGGACTTGTTCTTTTCATATTTGGGCAGTTAATTTTCTATCAAAAATACTTATCCCAAAAATAAATAATAATAATAATAATTATTAGAATCTATTAAAAATCTGTCTAAAATAAGCTTCTTATAGTTTGAACCGCATATCAAATAATCAAGAACAAAAGGAACCAAATGTGTTACATACTCTGTTGATGTGCGCAACAATTCGTATACCATATCTGTCTGTAACATAAGAAACAATGTAAAGGCATCAATACACAACTTAGAACATAGGTAAAGCATGCATGAGTGTGGCTGTGTGTGTGTTGTTGTTGTTGGGGGGGGGGGGGGGGGGGGGGAAAAAAAAAAAAAAAAAATTGAAAA
>JAOTQH010000026.1:2074819-2084870 GCA_025631255.1 Cornus kousa
GAGCCTGACCCAGCCGGAAGTGTGGCCAACGAGGACGTTGGGCCCCAAAGGGGGGGTGATTGTGGCGACCTTGTGGGTGGGTGTGTGTGAGCATGTGCAGGTGGCACCAATAGACTACTACACTGGGCGAGTTACAGGTGCACAATCCCACATCGCCTGGGTGTGGATGGAGCAAGTACTATATGTAGATTCAACACCCTTTTATGACATAACGCGTATTAAAGCCGTGATGGCTGTGAACCCACTAGAACTCTGGAGTTAAGCGAGCTTAACTTGGAGTAGTATCATGACCCCTTGGTTTGTCTCTAGTCCGGGGGAGCCAAAAGTGGACAATATTGTGTCTGGTTAGGGTGAGGATCATTACACATTGGTTTTTTGGAGGAGTAGTATCGCCAGGAGATTGTGGACGGAGTTCCTGATTCTGTGGTGTGGGTTCCATCTTCTCAGGGTCGTTTTGAGGTTCGGTCTTTCTTTAGGTGTCTTACAGAGGTTACAGGGGATGGTGTTCTAAGGCTCCTCTCAAAGTGGCCTTTGGATAGTTTTTTGACCCAGGATAATCTTATGAGGATGAGACAGGTTGTGGTCAATTATTGTTGCATGTGTTTGAGAATGAGGAAACAGTTAATCTCTTCTTTTGCATTGCCTAGTAGCTTGGGACTGTTGGGTTCTGATGTTGACTTTGTTCGGGGTTCAATCGGTTATGCCCTAAGTCACATAAAGCAGAAGCGGGAGTGAGTGCGAGCGCGGGAGCGCAAAAATTGCAAAATCTAAGTCACATAGAGTGGGAGTGGGAGCGAGAGTGAGAGCATGCGCGGAGCGCGAGAGCGGGAGCGGGAGCGGCGCGGAGCATGAGAATAACACTCATTGAGAAGAATTGTGACTTAGGTTATGCTCAAGTCTTCCAGAGGTTTGGTTGAGGCTTGGAGAGGTTGTATAGTGGGGGCCCAAACTCGTAACTTCTGGAGGGTCACGCCTTTATGAGTTTGGTGGTGCTTATGGCTTGAATGAAATAGGCGATCTTTTGAAGGAAAGGAGACCCCTATTGGCGCACTGAAGTGCTCCATTATTAGTACTCTATTTTGTTGGGTTCTGGGGAGAAATTGTAAATGCATGGATGATATTGTTGAATTTGTGGACTTTTTGAGAGTTTAGAGGCCCTGTTAGGTCTTCTGTATTTTCTGAAGGATGTGTTCCTGTTTTGAACGCTTTTTAATACATATTTACTTATAAAAAAAAAAAAAAAAAAGTGTAAGAGAAACATATTTAGTGTTTTTAGTATGAGGATCCCAGTTATGTTAGCACTTAGAATTAACAAAAAAAGAAACTTGAAGTACGTAGTGAATTGTAACTGTATGTCATAATAGACACACACTGACACAAATATTCCAGGGTTCTATTCATGTTTATATCCTATATCTTTGGATCAGTATGTATTGTGTCACATCCCTGTGGCGGTGTCTGGACTTCATAGTTAACTATGAATTACCTTTATTTTGTAATTTTGTCGGTTTTTGTTTACTAAGATTTTCACTCTATTCCATACAATATAGACCTTGGATCATTTCTTATTCAATCTACAAAATATTAAGATTTCTCCTCATTGGGCGTCCTGGGATGTTGAATTTGATACTATATCAAAGGATATAGAGAATGAAAATTTTAAGGAGAAATATGTCCCAGAAGATGACTTAATGGCCTTAAAACTTAGTCGCTAGTTGCTGATAGTTTTGTTTGTTGGTCACAGCAGCCTTTGACAATTATATTAATGTGATGTTTCAAACGATGTTTGGACTTCGGAGCTAATGCCCAATTTTTGGTATACTATATTCTGATTTGTTTTTAGGGTGGCGATGGTTTCTTTAACGAGATCCTCAATGGACTTCTCTCTTCAAGGCATAAAGCTCCCTACCCACCAGCCCCTACAGATTTAGGTCATCCTGTCGATAGTGACAGCAGTTCCTTGGTTCATGATGCAAATGAAACTGTTGCAGTGCCTTCTGTTCCTAATGAAGACCAGTCTCCTCTTATCCCAAATTCAAGACATAATCGATCACAATTCACAAATATCAGTATTTCCCATGGTATCTCCACACTCGGCATGCTTTATATTCGATTTGACAACTGTAGCCGATTCTGATATATTATGAATGTAAACAGGAACTGAAGATGGCTCTTCCCACGCAGGTTAGTTTGTTTCATGTCTATATAAATAAGGTGATTACACCAATGACAAGTAAGTTTTTCTATTCCTACCCCACACTTGTAACATCTTTCTTTGACAGAAATAGCTGTATTGGTATTGCCTGATTTTTGTCTATTGGTGTTTTGACAACTCAGCAGATCAAGATCTTGAGTTTTCTCTCCCAAATGAGCGATTTAGGTTTGGAATCATTCCTTCGGGTTCAACTGATGCCATTGTGATTTGGTATGTGTTGCATTACCTTGAGCTATGTTACTTATTTACGGCATGGCTATGTTATATCTCTTAGTTCATCTTAGTTGAATTTGGTTTATGCACTTCTTATGTGCATTCATTTTTTCATGTTTTATTGATAATAGCATTATATATACATCTGCTATTATAGATATTTTAGGAGGCATTCTTTCAAAGCTTAGATTTTTTATTAGTCTATTGCCTCAGTTGTTGTATGTGGATGAATGGCAGAGTCACGCAGGAAATACATTCAGAAAATACTGTGCAGAATATTAGACACTTTTTACTGTTAATGTAAAACATATGGGCATTTGGTTCGCATTTGTATTTCTATGATGGGTGTTGAAACGATATAGAGTCGTTAAAATCACAATCAATTGTTTCTAATGGAATCATATATGTGGTGTGACATATAATTGTGCATAAAACTTTTTTATTATGTTCCTTACTTTATTGCTTAAAAATGAGTGTAGGTTTCCATGTTTTGTACTATGTTACATATACAAACATTTCATTTATAAAAGAAAGAAGAATATTAAAAAATATGAATGCCTAATAACTAGCTGTAACATGTGCACTATGGTTTTAGGATTCTGTAGATCCAATGCTTAGACACATGCAACTGATTCCATATAATATAAATTGGCATCATAATCGTTCTGAGACCAGATGATATTATACAAAATCTTTTCCATATTGTAAAATTTGTGTTGTATTTGCAATTTTATTGAAAATTTTAAATGAAATCCTGAAACACTAGATAGGTGATTGTAACTTTCATGAGAAGTTGTATAGGATGTTGATATTTTGATTGAAACACTGTCAATGATTGCATTTATGGGAACCAAGAAATAACATCAACTGGACTGGTGATAGAATGTAGATGCTGTTTACTTAAAGAGGACCATCAACTATTTTAATGGTTGCCACTTCTATTTTTCATTTAAAAATCATTTCAGTTGTATTTTAATGATTTTGAACAAAGAATTCGGTTGATTTGAAAGACTTACTCTCTGCCATGTATTCTTTTTGAGCTTTTGGAAGTGGGGGTTTCATATTTCAACTTGGAGCTAAAAGTTACAGATTTCTTTGAAATTGTGTCTACCAATATATTGAAGTGAATGTCAAAATAATAACTGAAATGAATTTGATAATAGAAACTCCCATGGTTTTGAGACTTTAAGGATTTCAAGGATCTGTACCATTGATACTTCTTGTGATTTAATTGTTTCCAGTAGAATATGCATAAACACTGATCAGGTTTATTTGGGGCCAAGAGACCTCCAAGGTGGTCCTAAATTGAGTATCCTGGACCATAGTACTGTGCAATTGTGCCACATGTGTCGGCACACATGGTTACAGATATAAATCTATGGTTCACTATGATTGCAAGTCTAGTTTGGTTCTGTGGTTATTTTTTTATTGTTTATTTTTTGTTGTCCGGGGGTGCTGAATGATTCACCTTTTCTTGTCATTTGTGTTCGGAATAAGATTTCATACATGATTTTTTTTATGTCATGCACCAGTTACAAGACAAGTTCTTCCCCCACCTGCACGAACACGTCACTTTGTTTCCTCTTCCTTGCATGATGTTCTCTATGTTTCTTATTATATTATTGTTATGTTGGTATTTTCTTGATACCCGTGCTGATGGGAAATTAAATGAGTCACCTTTTGCCACTCAAGCCTGAAAAAATATATTTTCTGAAAGTTAAAAACATTGTTAATTTTTTAAAATCATCCATGTAGGCATTAACTCTTGATCACGCTTAAATCACTTTGCTTTCCCTTCTATATTCCCACCCCCATATGTTATCATTAAGAATTGGTTTCATATAACTAAATAATGTTAATCTATATAATATGTTACATTGTATATTGTAATCAGTGCACTGCTGTTCTGTGATTTTCAATGTACAGCCCAATGATATATTATTTTATGTCATAATCAATACACTGATATTCTGTGATCTTCAATGTTTCTCCGTACGTCTTAACGGAACTTTGGTAGTTGACAATAGTAGTTTGCAGGGCTAAATTTTTGTGTCCATTGTAATATTCTGGTGTGAATGGAAATTATTGGCTCTCACTTTTGCAGTACCACCGGAACTCGAGATCCTATGACATCTGCATTGCATATTATCCTTGGTAAAAGGGTGTGCCTTGATATAGCTCAAGTTGTAAGATGGAAAACAACATCTACGTCGCAGGTTGAACCTTGTGTGCGCTATGCAGCTTCTTTTGCTGGGTAGGTTCTCATAACTACTAGTTTGATACTGTACTGTATCTTAGCTAAATATTTTAGTTTATATTGCAATTTGTTTCTTCTTTTGTCTGAGTCAATGTAGCATGCATGTTTGTGCTTTGTTTGGGTCAGTTTTTACCAATTGGGTTTCTCTAATTCTGGAGGATGTTTAACATCTGTACCAGGCAAACCATTGACATAAAAATATATCTTGGTCATGTGCTTGTGCTTGCATTTGCTGTTAATATATGACTAGCCAAATGCTGGTAGATGGATGGTCTTTATTTGAACACATGCTTTTCCTGTGAGATATTGTGTAGGTTCAGGATATAGTCATGGTCCATGGATTGTTTCTCTAGATTCTTTCGCGTACATAACTTAATAGTTTATAGTGTATAATGTTGTAACAATTAACAAGTGGCAATGCATTTATGATATTACCCGTAGTGAGTTATCTTTTAGCTGACACAACTGTCACATATGTGAGCCCCCATAATCACTTTCTAATCCCATTTTTTAACCAAATAACTGGAAGAAATAATTTATAAGGTAAATGCATACACGAACACAAAACATATTGAGAACTGCTATGCTATGAAGTGACTAGGCACTACCTACTAATTAGTCCTGTTTTGAGAGTCCTCATTATGTTCACATCAGCCACAGGATCACTTTTTTGGATTGGCTGCATGATCTTCTTCCTTTCAGTCTATGTTATTTTTAATAATCTGTCACTCTGAATTTTGTTATCTTTACTCACTGATTACATACATGCTTTTTAGTTCATCCTTTTGATGCTTTAGAACCTCTTTGTAAAGCATTAAGCCTCTCATAGGTATACTCGGGACATGACTGATCTATCTTAGTTGGCCTTCTTTTTAACATTGAAAGATGTTACTTCACTGATTCCTTTTCCATAATCAATTTTAATTTGTATCCATCATCCTTTGACTCACGTGGCATTGAATGATTTTTTATTTGCTTTTTGATGTCCTCATGCTCTGTCCCGTGTGTCCTCATGCTCTTGGTCACTCTGCTTTGTAGATTTTTCTTGTTGATTTGTTTGTTATACATTTGTCATACAGAACTCCATACCACAGTTTCTCATCCGACTTTTAGGCATCTTCTTTTCAAATTCCATGCACCCATATACAAAGAACCAACATAATGAAAATTTCAAAACAATGATGGCATATGTTGATCATTTTTTATTTCCTAGTTCATATGTTGATCATTTATGTTAACCACAATTCTTTCTTCAATCATTTTCTTACTAATGCATTGCTTTACTAAGGGCTTTTAAGATTTTGAATTCTTTGCACATTTTGTTTTTTGAATTTCTTTTATGGTCCTTCACAATAGTCTTTTCATTAAATCTAGATCTTTTGGAAAAAAGTGCACATTAGGACTTCTTTATGACCAGTAAATTCATAGATAAATCAAAGAACATAATGTTGGAAGATATATATTATTTTCCTTGATTTTAGAAATTTGATTGATTTCTGACTAATATAAATTAGAACAAGATTGTAGGACAGATTGATTGCAGTAAAATAGGATAGATTGATTGCTTTAAATTAGGAACAGATTTGTAGGAAGATTTTTTTTATTCTTTTCCTTGTATAGCTTTCCCTCTTTCCTATATGTACTTGTACAAGATGTTAATATATGAAGTAGAATATTTTACACAGAAAAAATTTCTACACATAACAGTGTAGCATCTGCATCAACTGATCAAAGTTTTTATGCGTGTATCGGTGTGCGAGTTCAAAACAATCTCTTTTTGCTCCATTTTATAAATTGAAGGATAGTTGAATAAAGAAGGAAGATTAGATATGTAGAATAAACAAAATCATCAAATGCTGCTGTATAGAGTGGAGGGAATTGAAGATAGAGGATTTTAACTATTGACTTTAGCTTATTAGAAACATCAACATATTGTTTTAGCCCCAAACAGAAATAAAGTAATTAGGGAGATTATATAACATAGATAGGAGGGAATTGAAGATAGAGGATTTTAACTATTGCCTTTAGCTTATTAGAAACATCAACATATAACTAGGGAGATCATATAACATAGACATATTCATCAGCACCCACCAGCTATCTAGCTTGAGAAATATCTCCTGCCACCCGCAAGGAGGAGTTGCAGGGTTCAAGTCCCAGTTGGGATGGTGTGTATGTCTATCGTACTTGCTACTTATCAAAATAAGTGAAGGGTACAAGCATGACAATAGAAAAGTAGATTTGCAACAGCAACTGATGAATCAAATTTTAGTTTCTACAGAGGAAGAAATTGGAGAGAAATAGCTATTAACTAATGAATGTGGTTTAGCAGCAACATCTATATATTCTTTTAACCCTTTGATAGAATTGGAGCACAGAGTAACTACAAAGTTTACATAGCACATATATGTTCATTACCATATCATCAGCTGTCAGCTTAAGTAGTATCTCCTCCCACTCCATATGGAGGAGGTGTGAGGTTGACTTCCCAGTTGGGACATGTGTGTGTATGCGTATGTGTGTGTGTGTTTCATGTTTATTAACAAAACGCAGACATCCCTTACCTACCTAACTAGATGTTACTTCTAAAAGGTATGAGGATGTCCCTATGAATATACCTGCAAATAAGCGTCACAGAAAAAATCCTTCAATTTCATTTTAACTCCAACAAGTTTATTGTGAATGAAATCTATTAACACTCAACACACAGAAACCCTCGTCACACGTTAAATGCAAGCAGTAGTTCTCACCGCATAAGCAAAAGGAAATTTCTGAACATGTTGCTTGTGATGCTTCATTGTTAACAATAAAAATAGCAATTAAATAATACAAAGTTATAAACAAAAGGCTAGTCACGAGATCATTGAACATACCCGATTACCATCCAGGTCAAATTCTTTCCCAATTGATTCCATTACCAGCTGCTGCAAGTATCTACTAAATAATAATAGGCTGTCCTTGTAAGGAAGGACAACCATATCCTGCGTAAGCAACCCAGAGAGGAAAAAAAAGTGCAGCTACTTGTGAGTGAAACTGCAATATAAACTACCTAGTACCTACACAAAATGAAGATAATAAAAAGACTAAAGCATTTAACACCTTGGATCCTACTCCATCAGAAGCCCAATACCAGCATAAAGCCAGCAATGCAGCAGGGTTATTCCTTGCCTGAACAAAAGATTCAATGAGAGTTTTTTTTAATGAAAAAAAATTAATATATTAAACAAGCCATTATTTCACAAGAACTATGCTTCTTTGATCAAAGCATATAGAAGCTTAAAAATCTATTAGACAGGATCACTACCGGGTAAAGGCCTCCGTCAGTCTATTTTGAAGGGGGGAAAGGGATACTCTTGGTTGATTCTTCAAGGTCACCATTTCTATCAACAACTATACATTGACAATTAGACATTCAATCAGAAAAATAAAACAAATATTTCAACTGATGAATTGCATTATGAAAAGCAAAGTCAACGAAAGGGAACATTGCAAAGATTCCCTGTTCTGGAAACGAATGAATTCAGTAGCCGGGCACCAGGAGAAAAATTGATGAGCCAGGAAAAGCACATACTATAGTTTAGTGAAAGGTCCTTTGTATGGCGCAACTTGATGATGGTACACTCAAATAACCTTTTTCCATTATAATTAGTGAAAGAACAGCGATAGACATCACAAAATAATTTTTGAGATATCTAAATTATGATCTGAATTATGGAGTGATGTCATTTGCTATGTTAGTTTCCTATCTTCAGCGGTTAGTTTACTTTATTCAAGGGAAAATGATAAACATCATGAAATTGAGGTGAAAGAGTAACTGAGGTGGTGCTGAGTCCTTTATGCCTCGAATCACGGAGCAATGTCGTTTGATATGTTACTTTCTTATATTCAAGGGCTAGTTTCCTTTATTCAAAGGAAAGGGTCCGTTCGGTTAGATGAAAAATAATAGTGGAAAGAGAAAGTGACAGAAAGTGAAGTGAAGGAAAGGAAAATTAATTTTTTAACATACATTTGGTTAGCATGAAAAATTCTCAAGAAAGTTGTACGACCAACATGGAAGTTACAAGAAAATGTAATAATATACTTAAATTGTCCTTACTTTCATTAAATAAGATAAAAAGTCTAAATAAATTTGTATATTTTTTATTTACCTTGACAACAAACACACTCACACACCCACTTGCGACTACGGGGGACTCGAACTCTTGACCTTCTACTTTGGAAGGCAAAGAAGTACCACTAGGCCACAAACTTAGGTTAAATAATTTGTATTGAATAAATATTGTCTTTTAAAAAATAAAAACAATATAAGAATCGAAATATATAATTTTGTGGAAATTTAGAGAGAGAGAGATTATTATACTATTATTATAAAAGGTTATGCATAAACATATTTTATTTTTTAAAATATGAAAAAGGGGTATAATTGTAAGTTCACATAACTTTCTGAAGAAAACAAAATTTTCTTGTGTTTTTTGTAGGAAAATTTTAAGGAAAATTTAGGAGGTTATGGAAATTTACTTTTCCACAAAATTTTGCTCAAACCCTTAAAAAGTTAAAGTTTTTCCTTTTCTTTTCGTTTCTTGCTATTTCCATCTAACCAAACTAAGCCAAAATGATTTTTTTATTTTTTAACCAATTCAAAGGAAAATGATAAACATCACGAAATTGAGGTGAAAGAGTCACTGAGGTGGTGGTGAGTCCTTTAAAAGAGGAAATAATCTAGAAAACTATTAGTTAGTGAGCAACTATAGACATCACCAAATAATTTTCATGATATCTATCTCAAATCATGGAGTGATGTGGTTTACTATGTTAGTTTCCTATATTCATTAGTTAGTTTCCTTTATTCAAGGTACTACCATCACCTTAGTTATTTGTTCACCTTAGCTATTCTTTCATTCGAGATAAATATTACAGGAAAAAAAAATTGCGATGTTTATAATTTTCTTTAGTTTATAGAAAAAACTAGCAGGCTGCATAATTTGAGATAGAGATCTTATTCAAGGCCACCATCACCTTAGTTACTTGTTCACCTCAGTTTCTCTTCCATTCGAGATAAATATCCCGAAAAAAAATTCTTGATATATATCATTTTCCTTAGTGAAACCAAATCAACTTCATTCTTAAGAGAACAAAATCAACAAAATTATATTACCAACGAACCAGTGGCCTAGCGGTATCAGGCCCTTACTTTCCAAAGGGAGGTCAAGGGTTTAAGCCTCAGTGGACGCATGTGTGTGTGAGTGTACCAACTAAGAAAAAACAATATTATATGTTTTACTTTCATATTGATGATAAGTTTACATGTTTGAACATCTCAAGAGACTCAGATCAAATACTTGGCTTATGCAGAGACAATTGAACTC
>JAOTQH010000026.1:2092070-2103788 GCA_025631255.1 Cornus kousa
GACAAAATTCAATTAGATTATTTAATATATATATTTTTAATTAAGTGGTTAGCTCTACTAGTGAGAGATTCACTTGAAAATATTTAGTCTATATTTCATTAAAAAGTTCAGCCTATACTTTTCACTGAACTAGTTGTCACGGACTTGGCGTTCAAACAAATGTACAATTTTTACTTTCCGAAAAAAAAAAAATGTACAATTTTTCAAACTTATTTATTTATTATTTATTTGACAGAAACTTATTTATTGAATTACTCGTATTTGACTACATAATAAATAACTAAAACGGATAGGGTATTAGCCACTATAATTTACTCCCTTTTTCTGAATTGGTACACCTTCATTCTCGGCTTTCTCAATCCGTCACAAGCGATTCTCAGAATCGTTTTTGCTTCCTAAAATTCTCTCTCTACTCTTCTATTTTTGGAGAACAGACGATCGATACAATCTTTCATTGCTCGATCGCTTCGTTTGTAATTCTTTTTCAATTCTCAGTTGTTGCGTGCCAATGCAGAGACAACTACGTTGATGGAAAACGCTAAAATGGAGAACGGCGTGTGTTCTTCGGAATCGGTTAATGGAGGTGAAGATGTGTGGAGCTGTGAAGAATCTAATGCTTCTTCAGCTGATCATCTAGTTGTCATGGTCCATGGAATACTTGGAAGGTAATATACTATATATATATATATATATATATATATATATGTTATTTTATTTTATTTTATTGTGAATTTCTTTTGTTGAATCTCTGATTTGATGAATTTTGCTTTAATTTTTTGAATTGGATAAGTTGAATTTATGAATGCCAATTGATGAACTTTTATATTTAGATAACCTTTTTGTTTTATATTTCTTAGAACTTGCAGTAGAGTTCGGGCCAAATTAAATGATTTAGCTTTAGCTTATCCTTACAGGGTGTAATTTAATTTTATTTTCTTTAAATTGCATTGATATCTTAGAAAGTGTGTAATGTTGGGAAGTTTAGGACATTTGTTCTAATGTGTTCATTTTTAGGGATAAATACTTGGTATTTTGGGTTTTATTGATATTGTAGAGTGTACCATCATGGGAACTTTATTTATTACTCGTTTATTGATGAATTTTTGATTCCTATGAATCACAAATATTTCAGAAAGTGACAAATTTTATCTTCTGACCATACATTCAGGAGCTTCCGAGCTTGTTCAATGCTCTAAGGATGTGTTTGTGTGTTCTTTGCAATGGTTCCAATATCATGAATGGAGAGTATAAAGAAAACAATTCTAATTTACTGATAGGCACAGATTTTTTTTTTTGCTAGTTGATAGTCACACACACCCCAATAGCCACCACAGCTTTTACTATTATATGACACTTTTATTCGTTGTCATTTCTATTAATCGTCTTTCATTAGTAGAAATAGTGTTTTCTTGAAATTACAGTTTTGAGTCTTGTTTTTGAGTTTATATTGTGATAAAATTTCCACGATATAAGAAAAATAAATAAATAAAAGGGTGGTGCGCAACTAACTTTTTGGCTAAAACATAAAAATGTGCTATGGTAATTTCCTTGTCACGAGCTTGAAAGGAAATATATAGGCATTTGAATATCTTCCTGCAAGACATAATGTTTTCAGGGACTGAAATGCTTCTGCTGTATTTGTTTTCCTCCATTTCTATTGGAAATATTCTTCCCGTTGTATATATTTTTTTAATTGCACGGTACTATTGTTGCAGTGATACAGATTGGAAGTTTGGAGCTGAGCAATTTGTCAAAATGCTCCCTGATAAAGTAACTGTTCATCGTAAGAAGCATCTCTTTGTGCAAGATGTTTTCACAATGTGGTCTTCCCTATTACGATTGTTCTTTCTTTTTCTCTTCTTTCCGTCTTTGCATTATTTGATTGCTTATTCGAAGCATTTGATTACAAGATTTTTTATTGTTCTTTGTCCTAGTTTATATTTTCTATTAGGCTACTGCATTGTACTGATTTCCACATTCTACTTTTTTTTTTTTTTTTTTTTTTTTGAGTGTGTAATTTTCACTTTTTTATTTTTATTTTTATCTTAACCTGGATCAAATTATTCCACTATATTTTGATTGTTATCTTTAAACTGTTGATTCTTTGCAAAGGCAGCATCATTTTAAATGTGAGAGCATTAACAGTAATTAATTTCTGTCATTTAACCTGGAAGAGGAAAATAGTGTTAATTTTTTTCAGTAAAATTGTGTGAAGGTATGTTGTCAAATCATCCCTGCTGAATCATGTGCAAAAACCAACCATCTCTCTCTCTCGCTCTTTCTCTCTCTCTCTTGCTGGTGTGAATCAAGTCTGCCATATTGAAGGTCATGCATGCATTGTAATAGTGCCTGCACTATCATATCATCCTAAAGTTAAATAACTTCTATGATCACTGTTGTAAATATTTCTTTATCTTCCCTAACAAAAAGGGGTGCTTTCAATTTAATTGATTTTTTTAACATAGAAATTTATTTATTTGATCAAATCTTCAAAGGCTTTTCCTCTCATATGTCCTTCAGCAATCTTTATATCCTGAAATGTTTTAATACAAGTGGTTAATTTGAAAATATTTCTAATTTGATGCTACTAGTTGAAAAGGATGCAAGCATCTCGATTGGGATGAATGATTTTTTTACATCATCTCACTCATGTTTGTTCACTTGTATTGCAGGTAGTGAGCGAAATGTTGCTAAGCGAACATTAGATGGTGTGGATGTAATGGGTGAGCGATTGGTGGAGGAGGTTGTTTTCTCCTTTTTGCTATTCATTTTGCATCATGGTTCAACCTTATCCCTTGACATTGAGTTATAAATATGCTTGAATTTTTTGAACAAGATACATCTATTTGCAATTTGGAATTAACATAATATGACAACAGGTCCTTGAAGTTATTAAACGGAAGCCAAGTGTACGTAAGATTTCTTTTGTTGCACATTCTGTTGGAGGATTAGTGGCAAGATATGCCATTGGGAGATTGTACAGACCTCCTAGAATGGAAAATCCAAAGGATTTATTGGTTAATGCCTGTGAAGAGGAATCAAAGGGTACAATTGGTGGTTTGGAAGCAATGAACTTCATTACTGTTGCTACACCTCATCTTGGTTCGAGGGGTAATAAGCAGGTCTTTCCTTTTATTCCTTCCACACCCATCAAGAATTTCAAATTATATTGAAGATTGAACTTCTCGTATCTTATAAATTGATGAAGTTGATAATGTGAAATATTAATAACTGTTTGTGATTTAGGAAAAGAAAGGTACTGTTCTCATTGCAGCACGGTGTATTTAATTAGTCATGGTTGGGAAGTAGATGATATCATTATCAGGTCAGATTAAAATTTGTTGACTTTCTGTTGTCTGATAAGGCGGTCAGGATGTCTAGGGAGTTGGATCACAGGATGCATGTGATCTGCCTGATATTTATTGTTAATGAATTAATGGAGAACATTTTAGAATTACAATGTATTAGTATTTAGTGTCATATTTGGCGATTTCAGTGTCAAAAAACTTTTAATAGAGTTGTAATTTTCTATTAGGTTGCATCCCATGAGTTTGATGAAGATCAAAGAAGATTGGTAGACATTTTGTAACCACTCAATGATTTATGTGGTTGTGGTAGTTGATTAAGAATAAAATTTAAGCATTTTTGCAAAGGAGACCTATCCATCCCTCCTTCCAAGTTTGTGTTTAATAACTGAGGATTTTATTATTATTATTATTATTATTATTTTTAATCTGGCAAAACACAACCCATCACACAACCAAGGAAACAAATTTGCAGAAGCTACATCAAGCATCCAAGAAGGAAAAGAACAGGAAAAGTCAAAGCAAATGTGTCCTTCCAGAGCCTTCTTCCCCACCAAATGAGCCACCCCATTTGCACCACGCAAGACCCATGAACACATATACTGACATGAAATGATCTCTTTTCCTTTACCAGAAGTGATTCCTCTTTTACGGATAGGGTACTTTTTTATTTTGATTGGCATGCACCTTGTACATTGAGTTGTATTAGTTAGTCTTCGGTTCATTTGCAGGTACCATTTCTTTTTGGTTTAAATGCCTTAGAGAAAGCTGCTGGTCTAGTTATTCATTGGATATTTAGGAGAACAGGCCGGCACCTTTTTCTTACTGATGAAGATGAAGGAAAACCTCCATTGCTCAGACGCATGGTGGAAGATCACAGTGAATACTATTTCATGTATGTCACTAAGCCCATAGATCCTGGGTTTCTTGAGATATTTTCATCAGTATATCTAATATCTAGTTGCTAATACGATACCCAACTCATTGGTGCAGGTCTGCATTACGATCATTTAAGCGCCGAGTGTTATATTCAAATGTAGGCTATGACCGTATCCAATTTAAATTGTTGCTGCAGTTCTTGTTTTATATTTTTTTCCATCCTCTCCCTCCCTCTATACATGTGTGTGTATCTATCTATATGTCTATCTGTTCCCTCACCTTTTCTTGCACTGTGCTTTAGAAACACAGATCCAAAGCCAACTAAGCACAAGGAGAACTGGTGCAGCTTTTATTTTATCTAAACTTATGACAATTAAAATATAACTTGTTTTCCATTATAAATTACTCTTTAGATATCGTGGGCTGGAGGACATCATCAATAAGACGCAATAATGAACTGCCAAAGGTACTATCTTCAGCTTGCATAATGTGGCTGTGCTTTAAGTCTGGTTGCAATTTAATGATCAAAACACATATATATTTTTTTAGTGGGAAGATTCTCAAAATGAAAAATATCCGCATATTGTATATCAAGAGCACTGCAAGGCGTACGATCCTGAGCAGCGTGAGCCAATTTTATTGGAAAATGATGATTCAGACCAGCTAGAAGGTTCGCAACTTTAATTTATGCTTCAGAAGAATAACTTTTCTGGCAACCTATGTTTGTTTTTGCTTGTTATTACTGCCATTAGGGAATTGCTAATGCCTGGGTCCTCTATTGCCTCATCAACAAACAGAGCAACTTACATTTGAGCCAGCCGTCCAACATTGAATGCCTCATCACTTAGTTTAAAAGTTCTGAAAATTAATTTTCGGCAGATAACTACTCCTGTGCATGCTCAATCCATTTTTATGGTGCCATATGATAATTTCCCAACACATAACACTGCCCACCGTGACAGGGTCAGGTTCGGAGAAGGATGCTTTCTATCCCAACCCTTACCTGTTTTGAGTGGGGGGAGAGGTTCTGTGACAGAATACATGATCTGGATTATGCAACATCCTGAAAACCATTTAACTTCTGAAAAAATGTTAGAATCTGGGGGTTTTCTTGTCCCCTTTGAAAATAGAAGAAAAGGCGGAGAGGTTCTGTAACTGAATACGTTATCTGAATTATGCAACAGCCAAAAAACCATTTAACTTCTGAGATTATGTTAGAATCTGGGGGATTTCTTGTTCCCTTTGACAATAGAAGAAAAGGCTAGCTTCATACGTATGGCGAAGGAATTCTTGGGTCCTGGTATTCCCCATACGTTTACATTTGGCATCACCTTTTCCATGTTCACATAGTTGATAGTTCCATATAACATGATCCACAGTGTAAAATGTCAAAATTTGCAAATATATCTATTCTAAGACAGATTTATGACTGCACTCTATTTTTCAATTTAATAAAATTAAATGCCACAATAACTCCTAATTTTCAGTGCAATATGAAGGAGGAAAAATTGACATTTTGTTTATCATGTAGGCGAAGAACTTTACATATTCTATTTCACAGTACCTGAATTTTTTGGGGTGGTATTTTTATTATAAAAACTGCTATGTTTGTTCCTAAATTATTACTATGGAAAACGAGGGAGAAAAGAGTAACCATCACTCTCAGGTGTCACTAATGTGTTTCAGGATGGTCAAAATTAGGGTATTTGTTGTCACCGGATCGTTAGCTCAAGCTTTTATTCCCTCCGCTAATGGATCCTTATTGACTGTTTTTGATGAGATCAACTTGGATAATTACCATACAAACTTGAAATTATAATTAAATACTGCTTTATTTTTTTCTTCTCTTTATGGGTTTCTCATTGTTAAGAAATTGTTGTTTGGACTTGTAATTCAGAGGAACTGGTGACTGGCCTATCTCGTGTCTCATGGGAAAAAATAGATGTTAGCTTTCACAGTAGCAAACTGAAGTTTGCTGCTCACAGTGTTATTCAGGTAGCTCTCTCTCTCTGCCTCTGTACTAGAAAACACACACACACACACGCGCGCATATATATATATATATATCTGTTTGCATACCATGCCTGTTATCTTGCTGTTCATGTTCCTGGAAACAAAGTTTATGTATATATTTAAAAGGTTACTTTGTTGTAGTTGTAGCGGAAATCATTTTTAGCAGAATACAATGCAGTGAAGAATTTTCATTAATTGGTCATCTTCTCAAGTCATGTCTCGCTTTCACTGATTTGATGGAATTTTCTCTCATTTTTTTGTGAGAAAAAATATTTACCATTGTTTTCCTTCGTGTGGGAATGCATTGGTTCTGCAATGATTGCACCACAGGTGTATCTCTACCTGGATTTTGGTTGCTTCTTTTGTATATGTGTAATTTCTCTTTCACTAGAGGGATCCCCTGTGGACGCTGCACCCTCCCAGATCAACCTCTCTAATAGCTATCTCTCACTGCCCCTCCAGATGGGAATTTTCCATTTGTTGCTGTTTGTAGTTGGTCCTATTACGAATTTGCTGAGTAAATGTTTTTAATAGAAACAAAGTATATGATGTAAGACAATCAAATTAAAAAGTTTAAGCTGTTAAAGAAATAGGCCCATCAATGTATATCAAACTTTCACGTACTTTACCAAGTTAGACAACCATTCAGTCCAAAAGTTCAAGCTGTTAAGGAATGGGTCTAATAAAATATATCAAGCTTTCACACCCCTCGCAAATGTGGCACACGTGGGGAGACAGACAGACAGTAAGGATAGAGTATATATAGGCAGACAGAAAGGGGCTTTGGTATAATATTAAACAATTATTTCCCAAAATCCTAAGCTAACAAATGCATTCAAGTTTCTTCATTTGCATATGTTTTTCATTCGCTGTTTATTCGCACTTTATTCAGTTTGTCTGGCTGACTTTTCACATGCTATGTATAGTTTGCATGTACAGAATGCAAAGAGCTTTATGTATATTGTTAGGGTAATTCCTAAACAGCTTAATGTTTCGGGTAATTGGTTGCCTAATAGGTTTGCCTACTTCTTCTTCTTTTTTGGGTCAAATGGTAGGCAAAGAAAATTGCATGGTTTACTTATTGGTTGTTATGGAAACTGAAATCCTTGGCTTCTGGCAATTTTCCCTGTTTAACAATCAGGTCAATTTGGATATTAATACTGCTTTTAGAAAATTGTGATTATATATTATTTTTTTAAAATCTAATCAACTCTATGCTTGTTTGAGCATATTGAATCTTATCTATTTATTTATTTTAATGAGATTGCTGCATGATCTGTGTTTTTAACATTTGGGAATTTTTGCTGGTACATAGATAATTTAAAAGAAAAACTCCGTAGATGTTAGTGAGCAAATCACATGAATACATGATCTTGCAAATAGATAGATCATTTTGGGAATATGAAACCTCCTTCAAAGTTCATTATGTATTCTGAGACACCCATGTGTTTTTAAACCAAGATTGATATCTTGGAATAGCTAGCAAGATGGATGCCATTGTATGTAACGTGTATTGATGTTGATTAGCAATATTATTAGATTGTTGCATAGTATGTGATGAAAAGGACCTGCACTACCTGCATATTATCTCTGAAAAGCAGCATCCCAGAATTAGAAGAAATGAGAATGGAAAAGACAAAACACCAAGCTGCTGATTCCATTTGTCATCTAATAACAACAAAGCATTAATATTTTGCTCCCAACAGAATGCATTATGAGTTCCTAAAACTGTTTCACACTTGTTCTTGATACCAAACAATGCTTAAACTTATTCTTCCATGATTTTAGCGTGAAGGTTTTTTTTTTTTTTTTTTAATGACTTTCTAAGTCATTAATACAAAAGTTTATCTCCCATATTTGGTTCAGAAATAAACACCTGCTTTTTGGCAGTATTCTGCATGTTGATATTCTCTCTCTCTATATATTTTTTGTCCTTTTACATTTTCGTTTTCTAATTGGATAGAGGAGATCTGAACTCCAGCTTAACATCTTTATAGGTCAAATACAGCTACATGCATTCAGATGGTGCTGATGTTATACAACATATGATTGATCATTTTATTGTTTAGAATCTTATCAACTTTGGATGGTGATTGGTGCAACATCGCGTGCTGGGACCTTAATCTTCATTTTGTGGAGCATTAAATTGTAAGAGTTAGGTGCAGGTTGAAAGATGACAGGTCTCTCAATGTTGTTTAATGCCTTGAAATACTGTAGTTAAAAAACAACTATAGGAATATTATCAATGCATGTAATGCATTCTAATATGCCCTTATGCTTGGCAGCACCAAATTGGTTTTTTGGATTTGGGGTTGGAGGAAATTTAGTTCAAATTTTGTATTAAATTTTTTCCAATTTCAAATTCAATGTGTCTGATTCGGTATTTTCTTCAGTAATATTTTAGTTGCTTGTAGAAGGAAAATGATACCGTGAAAAAAAAACCAAAATCCCCCATTGTTGCGTAAAATAGATCATGTTGTTTCCTTATTGAAATGCTGTATGGTGTTTGACTATCATTTGGCAATTCTAAATTTGGAATTCGAGTGGGAAAGGAAAGCAGAGCAGTTTAGAAGTTACCGTTAGCAATTTGTAATGAGCCACACTCATCTTGCCTGTATATGCATGATCATTCATGGTATATACTGAGAATTGGCACCCTATATAGCGAATGACCAGACATTCTTCAGATACATGGGGATTATATATGTATATAACTATATATGTAAGCACTCATATATACATGTATGTGTGTGTGTGTGTATATATATATATATATATAATGAGTTGTGGTTTCTTCATCAACTTGCCTCATATTTCTTTCAGTACCAGCTGTAGCTTAGTATGACATGTACGTAGGGTAGAAGATATTGAGATGATTTTTTTAGCAAGTGGGTTCAATTAAGGTCCCCCATGCAACTGGAGAAACATGTCTCCTGTCACTTTCTTTGGGGGGATCGACATCCATGTGTATGAAGGCCAGATGCAACCTTTTACAATGTTCAGTTGGCAGACAAATATATTCATGGGCCATAAACCCGTGTCGACATAGTAACCCAGCTCAATGAGGTGGGACCATGCTTCTAACTACAACTGTATATCTTTGCAAGTTTGCCGAGCTGTAACATAATATTATGTTCATCTTATCTGCTCCGTGCTGTATATCATTTGTTTATTTATTTATTTTTATCATTATTTTTGTCTAAAAAAGTTGGAACAATTTTATGCACACTCACAATACAATATTGTCAACAACAAAAATAAAAATTAATTAGTGTATACTTAAAGATGTTATTAGATTATAGATGCAGAGACTTGAAACCGAATATAATTCACAGAGGATTAGACCTCATCCAGAACCAATCAGGTTCGGTCTATGACATTATCATTGTGTTGAAAGCAATCAAACAAGTTTGCATGTAAAAAATCGGGAGGTGGCCATTTTTTCAATTTGGATGACTTGAATTTTGTATAAATTCATAAACTGGGTGATTGCCTATGCCCAATTTTTTTTTAAAAAAGTTAGATTCATTAATAAAAGCAATTAAGCAACTCCATTGAACTCAAAAGTCACAATATTGTTTTATGTACAATATAACAAGAAGCTTGATATTTATATATACCGAAAACATTTTTTCCCGGTAACTTTACACACTAATAAAATATTCACCCTAAATAATTCGGAATATACTTCTCTAAATTTGGCCCACTAGTGGTAGTTACAAGCAATAGTATCCATATTTAACACCTGCCTAAATCCAAAGATAACGGCGACGGCGTAGGTGACGTTAAGTACGCCGTCACCATCACCGACGATTCAGGCTACTCCGATGTCTACTCTCCGCTTCTTCCGGCCAACGTTCACCGGTGGGTCAGACTCCCCGGCGTCCAGCGGAAAGTTCAGTATCGCTTTGCTTCCCCTCATCTTGAACGCCGCGCAGTCGTACGCTCTCGCTGCATCGACATCTGTGTCGAACGTCCCTAGCCAGACCCGAGACCCCTTCCGGTTCGGATCTCGGATCTCCGCCGCAAATTTCCCCCACGGCCGCCTCCGAACTCCTCTGTACTGCTTCATCATAGGTGCGGCCGATTCCGACGATACCCGGCTCGACCCGTCGTATTGCGAATCGGGTTTACCCTGTTCCGGCGGAGACGTCTGTAACAAGGAGAATTTGCGGACATCGAAGTCCGTGCTTTGATCGGAAATGAAAGGTTCGGGTTTCGGCGTAGTTAAGTCGATGGTTCGGGGCGTCGTTTCGGTTTCCGTGAAATCAGCGTCCAGATTTAGGAACTCTGATGTTGCCATCTCGTTGTCGGAGTTGTAGGATCCAGTGTGTTTTGGGTCAGAAACGTTGGAGTTGGAATCGGACTCGGAGGGCGAAAGGTCCGATTTTTCGGAGGAGTTAACGGGTTTGAAGTTGGAGGAGGAGGTGCAAAGAGAGAGGCTGTTGATGAATGATTCTGTTGAGTTGAAGTCTCCTAGAAGGTGTTGGCGTATGAGTTCTAAAGCTGAGGACTCATCTGGTGTCGTCATCATTTATATATATATATATATATATATTATAGAGAGAGAAAGTGGGAGAGAGGAGAGTTGAAACGGGAGTTGTGTGGATGCGCACGGAATAGAGTTTGGGGGACTATTAGTTAGTATATATATACTCCTGTATATGTGTGTGTATGTATGTATGTATGTATGTATGAAAATATGTATAAATATGATATGAGTTTTGTAGCTGGAACAAAGGAGCAGACTCGCCACACTGACCTTATCCTTTTGTGATTAATAGGGTCGCATTGCAAATTGTTAGATTAACATAATTTTTTTTTTTGGAATTTTGTTAGACTAACATAATTGACACCATGAGTTTAGTGTTGAAGCATGTTAGTTGTGTTTGGAGATTCCATATAGCTTTGCCAGGTAAGATCACTTTCAATGGCTTTTGTCCTCCTACTTGACTTTTAAACAATCTAATCCTTCCAATTCACGGTTGCAATAATCTTAACAATAATAGTCCTGTCTGGTTCATGTCAATAACCATATAATTGTGTTGCACATGTCCACTGACTTGTCTATCTATCTAATTTTTTTCTTTTTTGGAAGGTAAAAACATTGTTATCTAATAATGTACAAAGTCGATAGCGGATTCTATTACATTATGCTCACCTAATTCCGTGAAATTCTATGCCATTTCTATTTTTACACTCAAATTTTGATGTTATCTCACGGTTAAAGATTGTTTGAAATGTTAGGACCATGAATAATTAGACGTTTCAGGAATTGAGAATTATCTTGAATCTCACATAATAAAAAAGAAAACGAAATTTACAGAAATATTTAATATTACATTAATAAAGTGAATGAATATTTCAATTATCTTAGTACATGTTTTTATAATAAATAAAACTTTATAACTGTAAAAGAAACTAATACTAGCAAAGAATAAATTAATTTAAGAAGAAAAAAAAAAATCTAATAAAGCAACTCCTTCAGTGTAAGAAGAAATAAATGGCAGTGGATAAGATC
>JAOTQH010000026.1:2138479-2148817 GCA_025631255.1 Cornus kousa
CTCTAGCTTCGAGTTCCCACCAACTCCATTATTCTAAAGATTGACTCCTTCCTTCTTCCGCTGTCTTCCTACAGAGCTCTACAATAATATTTCTCTCCATCCTTTCTTTCAATTCTCTCTAAAATCTCTCTCTTTCTCTCTCTACAATGTTGATGCTCATCAACTGCTCACATTGCAAGACGCCGCTACATCTCCCACCGGGGGCCAGGTCCATCCGATGCGCCCTATGCCAAGCCGTCACCAACGTCGCCGACCCTCGCGGCGTCGTTCCACCTCCGCCTTACTCCGCCTCTGGCCACCACGACCCTCCTCCCCCCGCCTACCACCACTACCCTCCCCCGCCGGCGGCGGCGGCTCCGTCGCCGTACAACCACTCGCCCCCGGGTCAACCGCCGTCGGTCCACGGCCGCAAGAGAGCTGTGATCTGCGGGATATCGTACCGGAACTCTCGGCACGAGCTCAAAGGTTGCATCAACGACGCCAAGTGCATGAAGTATTTATTGATCAACAAGTTCAAATTTCCTGAATCTTCCATTCTCATGCTTACTGGTAATTCAATATCTTTTTTCTCTTCAATGTTTAATTCAGCTGCCTATATATATTTATATATGTATATAATTTCTGCTTATATGTTGACTTTCAAATGCTAGTTTGGGATCTGCTATGATGTGGTCTTTAAGAATGGTTTCATTTTGAATCTGTATTTTCCATATTAATCTCGCCTTGTCTGACATTTTTTTATGTTCCACATAGTTCTTAAATTATTTCCACAATTGAGAAATTTATTGGCTTAAATGCGTGATCATGAGATATTATTCTTACTAGGTTTATGTATCTTTGTTTGTTTGTTTAGAAATTCATTTTTCAGTTATTTTCAGAATCATTATTTTCATATTTTGATGGTCAACCCCTCTGATCGCTGATTAGAATATTAGAATCATAGAGGTTGTAACACAATTTTATTATTTTTCCAAAATTTGTTAGTCTTTTTTGCTCATTTATATAAGTTTCCTGAACATTTTGTCCTGGTGTCATGTTGTGTCCTGTATTTTGTAATTAGCTGTTCAATGATGCAATGGTCACATGTAGCCTTTGAGGTATAAATTCAGAAATGCACATTGGTTTCTGTGTATATGACTTAACAAATACAGTAGATCTTTTAAGCCTAATTAGCTTCTTCTTTTTTCTAAGCTTAATTATCTATTATGTCACAAAGTTTTGGTATATAAGCACCTTTGGTCTGTTATTCCTCTTTCTGCTGTCTCCTGGAATTCATCTGATAAATGCACTTAAAAGAAAAAGAAAAGAAGGAAAGATAGGTCAGATTTTAATGTTAGGTCAAAAGGAAAAGGTAAAGAGAAAACAGAACAGAATGGAACAGAAATGACTTGCACGACCAGAGTTTGTAAAATGATTGCAAGTTCACTAGTTTGGCACTAAATTTTGACAAAAAATTATATGCTTTTTCAAATCAGGAGACTGATTAGAAGAAAATTGAATAGATCGATAATTGAGTCTATAATGTGGAAGAGAGGTTCAGAAGAAATTGGAATGATCTGGAATATTAATAAAACCATGTCTGAGTTTCATTGTATAGAATATGAAGCTTCACCACAAAAAGCATACATGATGAACACAATATTCAATTACTATTAAGATAACTCATGTAAAGCCCCTTTATATATAGGCCATAATGACAAATCTCTTTGTAATTCTCCAATAGTTCCAAATTTACAACTAAAAAAGACCTATAAAACTCCCTATTATTTTAAATAAAATAATGATAAAACAAAAAGCAGCTAAAGTACTTCAGTCTAAATATCTCGGTTTCAAAATGGCTCCCTCTGGTTTTTTCTATGCATTTTTCAACCCTGAAAAGGTCTTGAAGATAATATGTTTCATTAAAATTATTCCTTTTTTCCAAAATGAATGACTATTACTAACAGCAGTTGTATGATTGCAGCAGGTTTCACTTCACAACATGAACTTTTCTTAAAAATCCCTTTGATGTTTATAATGTATTATGCCTGTTGATCTGTTCATGTCAACCAAGTCTAATCTCAGTTCTTCTATGAAAGCTATATTTCAGAGGACGAAGTTGATCCATATAGGCGTCCCACAAAACACAACCTTAGAATGGCTATGTTTTGGCTTGTACAAGGTTGTCAGCCTGGAGATTCCCTTGTGTTTCATTTTTCTGGCCATGGTTCACAACAAAGGAACTATACTGGAGATGAGGTAGATGGATATGATGAAACACTTTGCCCCATGGATTTCGAAACACAGGGAATGATTGTCGATGACGAGGTTAATGCGACAATTGTCAAGCCTCTTCCTCGTGGAGTCAAGCTTCATGCAATCATAGATGCTTGCCATAGCGGGACTGTATTAGATTTACCATTCCTTTGTAGAATGGACAGGTTAGTCCTTTCTGGATATTAACTAAATATCCACCCACCCCCACCCCCCCTCTTTTCATTGCCAAGAAACACACGCACAATGCCCCTATGAGGACTTGACCTCCTTTCAAAGGCAAGATGTACCATTAGGCTACATCGCCTTTGGTTTTTATTTCCCCTTTTCTTTAACTCACTAAATGTTCTACAGTTGATGTCCATTGTGATGTATGTATTCTTTGTGGATGTAGGAGTGGACGATATGTATGGGAGGACCATCGCCCTCGATCAGGTGTATGGAAAGGAACAAGCGGTGGGGAGGCCATTTCATTCAGTGGCTGTGATGATGATCAAACTTCTGCTGATACAGCTGTAAAGTTCTCATAAATCTATTAAAATCTTCCTCTTTCATTATCAATTAAAATTTCAAGAATTTTTCATCCATTTAACAATGAAAGATAAATAAACCAAGCTAATGGTTTATCTGGACAGGCTCTATCAAAAGTCACCTCTACTGGCGCAATGACTTATTCTTTCATCCAAGCAATTGAACGTGGACAGGCTACTACATATGGGAATATGCTAAGTTCAATGAGGGCTACCATCCGTAGTAGTACTGACAACGATTTTGGGGGTGGTGTTGTGACATCTCTGCTGACTATGCTTTTGACTGGAGGGAGTCTTGGTGTTGGGATGAGACAGGTATGTTTGTTTTTGCTGCCACAGAGAACATTTCCATAACAAAAGCTAATGAAATTATTTGTGCAGAGTTGCAACCTTAACTGAAGATTAATTTTCTTAAACAACAATTGGTAGAGATATGTACACTTCATGCTTCTGCACAAGCATTCTATTAAAAGTTTTGCTTTTATCATATTATAAATGTCGTGCTACAAATGCATAACTCAATAGTAAACACGAGAAATCCAAAGATAGTTGCAAATGCAACCTGGTAGATATGAACATGTAATTTAAGTCTGTGGCATCTTATATTATTTAGCCACCAACTGTTTTGACACATAATTGTACAAAATATGGATAGAGGAAGAGGCATGAGTTAAGTTTGAGGACAGCCACTTTAAGCAAAAGGAATGAAAATCTTAGGTTTGTGTTCAATCTTTCCTCCCAGACCCCTACGGAGGTGGGGTCAACACTGAATACTGATTTCAATTACATTCATATAGATCATAGAATCATGTTTTAAATTTGATGTGAACTTCACAAGTAAATTAGATCTAAAAGTAATTTATTTACTCCGTAATAAAAATCAAAGAACATCAACCATGGTCTACAAAGTTCATAATAGATTCAAAACTGATTGGCGATGGTACTTATTTTCCCATTCCGAAATTTAAGAGCCAATAATTCCACTCAAATATATGATTCCTATAGGTTTCTACTGATCTTTTGAGACTTAATCTCTGATTACTTGCAAACCTAACAGAATGGGACCTCACAGAATGGGGTTCAGGGGTGTGGGAAAACCAACAATCATAAACTTGACTCTTGAGAGAATTTCCAACTATCCAGCTCTTTCTGGTAGCTGGATCAGTTTGTGGTTTGTACCTTTACTTTTCCAACTATCCAGCTCTTTCTGGTAGCTGGATCAGTTTGTGGTTTGTACCTTTACTTTTCTACTTTAAGGACTTTATCTGGAGAAATGAAAGTGTTGGACTGTTAGTTACTCCATGGATAAAAGCGAATGGCCAATTTTTTTTAGAAGAGTCGTATTAGTGTCTTTCAACTAAAGTTTTGTGTGCGTGCCGTGGATTCAGCAACTTCTACCAAAGCTTCTTCAAGAGGTAACCTGGCTATGCAACTGGATGCAGTTTCCCAGACAAAAATTAGTAATGATAAATCAGTTGGAAGCTTGATATCCATAAGTGAATAAGTAATATTTGATGGCATATTAGTGAAAAGACTTATATTTACCAATCTTGTGGCACTCTACTTTTTCTACTATACATACTCGACAATGTTGCTACATTTTCTGCATAGGGCTTAAAGGTTCTCCTGTTCACTGCACATTATATCAACTTCATATATCATTTATATACCTCATACAAAGCCCAAAGATCCCAGCATAAATTTGTATGAGATAATCTGAACAAGCATCCTTGGATATAATTAAGAAAATGAGTGACCACCATGTATTACTTCTGTTTTTTCCTCGTGCAATACTTTTAAATATTTCAATCAAACATGACAGCATGCTTACTTTCATTATTGTAAGGCTAAAATTTAATATTACCTTTCTTACTGTTGCAGGAACCCCAGTTGACTGCTAATGAACAATTTGATGTGTATACGAATCCTTTTGCCCTATAACATATAAAGCATATCTCCAGCCTTTGGCTTGTATTCTGTTTTGGGAACATAAATTAAATTTGTACAGTTATTGAGAGAAACCATTTCTATCATCAATATGAAGTTCATTGTTCTGCTGTTTACCTGCAAGTCACTATACATGGCTTCAATTGAGACTGATATTGTGTTGAAATTAATAATGGTATTTGATCATTTGAAGGTTTGCTATAGTTAACACTCTCATTTGCATGATATTATGGAAAATTGGTGAAAATCCTATGTTATTATTTCTCTTGTTAGCTTCTTGCACACAAGGGTTTTACACGTGGATGTACGGCTGTGTAAATTTAACCCTGCTCCGACTCCGAGTCCACTAAGTTAGCCTTTTGTTAAGCTGCTTGTTCACAAGGGTTTTTACAATTGCTGATATTGATTGCCACTACTGATGTTCATCATACATCAAATATATTGGTATTTCTCATCCACACAAATTAACATAACGCAATTGCATATATATCCTGTGGTCCTGCTATATACCATAATACAATTCTGCCTACAAGAAACATATATATATATATATATATATATATATAGTTCAAACTTACTGAATTTTCTGTGGATCCCTTTAGGCACCTACCTCAATGCTTCCACTCTTGACACTTCTCCATCCCCATCTTTGGTCCTCAACAGCATGCATTGTCTCCTGTACCTTACATTATCTTGCAATGCCATGTTCTCAAATACCTAACACACATAATTACATGAGCAATAACAGTTAAACCATAAGATCAGAATTCATAAAAATCTCACACACAACACAGTAATATTCACCTTCTTCTCCTTTGGGGGAAGTTTGCACCACATCTCACCCAATTTCTTGCTTGTCTCTCCAAATGAAGAAGACTTGGCCACACCCCAAGTGGTAATCACAAAGAAAGCATAAGAACTGCATGGCCTTACCGGAAGACTGTGTCGTCTGAGCACCCTATCCAAAACATCATTCCCTTTCCCCTTTCCCTTCTTCCTCGACGATATTTTCCTCCATAATTGTAAATTCCCATTTTCTACACTTGATTTCCGAGGACAATACGTCACCGGGGATAAGACACCGCTTCTCAGTCTCGTGACAATGGTTCCCTTCTTCGTTTCACGACATTCTTCGACTGTTGGGATCGAATCAGTTGCATGGAAAGACGAGTCCCTATGCGCATTTTGATCTTCCTCTTCATGGGTTGTAAGGGGAGTCATGAATGATGAAGAAGCAGAATTGAGACGAGTTAGATTTTGGGGCGTATCGGTACCGGGACAGTGAAATTGATTCTCGGAATTATGCTTATGGTTGATACTGAATTGCACAGAGAATTGTAAGTTCTCGGTGTCTCCTTGAACTTGAATGGTGTCACCGCTCAAAAAACCAGACAAATGGAGGGGAATAGAAGGCAGAGGACTGGATGGTGATGGGTTTGGTGACACTTCTACCAAATAATTGTCAGCCATTGAAGCAGAACTTCCAAATAAAAATGTCTCTATTGTCTGGAATTGAGAGAGGAAAAAAAAAAAAAAGGAATATTTTGTGTTGGATCGGTGTATAGAAAGCAGTTTATAGGAAGAGACGAAGAAATTTACCGTTGCGTCTTTCCTCTGGGAGGCATCTTTTATTCTTTTCGGTTCAGATACGGTCCCACGCATTCATGTCTCAAAAAGAAAAAAAGAAAAAAAAAAATTGTAATATAATCATTTATATTCAATTTGTTGTGTAATTGTTGTACGGAAAAATATTATTCTAGACAGATATGACTTTAACAATTATCTGAATGAGATTATGCAATTGTCAAAGCAATAACATTCTTGCCCACTTTGAATATATCTATATATGTGACAATTCAACAAAGATTTTTTGGACAAAAATAAAATGAATGAGTTTTTTTTAACAATGCATCGAAAGAGAATTAGACTTGTTTTAGTTTTTTATTTTTTTTTATTATTATTTTTATCAGCATTCACTAAAAATGTACTAGCAATTTCTGAGGGCGTGAATTATTTTCAATAATAAGTCATCCTTATTATTATTACCTTCCGAAAAAAAAAAAAATATATCTGAGGGCGTGAAATTTGACATGTAGGAGTAGGACAAGGGCCCAAAACAAACATATTTGGGTCCCACGCATTGTGACTAGCCACTAGTGGTTGTTTCGTGAACCGGTCCCACGCATTGTGATTTAGCGGTGATACTGGTTGCTTCCTGAACCGGCCGGTTTGTCTCAGACTGACCCGCTCGACTTGTAATTTCCGACCCAGCAATCAGTGGATAAGAATCACTACTACACTTTTCTCTCCCATTCTCTCTCATGGCTGCTTCTGTCAATCTATGTTTCTCGACTCCCCTTCCTCTCTCTTCTCCCTCCCTACCTCCGGCCCAGAACACTCTGTTTCTCACTCATCACCTTCCACAACTCTCAATTCTTACCCAGAACCGAACCGTGCTCAAAACTCGCGCTACGGGCGGTGACTTATTGGGCGATTTTGGGGCCAGAGACCCATTTCCGGCAGAGATAGAGAGTAGGTTTGGAGAGAAAGTGTTAGGAAATAGTAACACCGAGCATCTAATTCTAATCCCCAATGCCTCTTTTCTCTCTCTTGCCCAACAAGACTGCACTCCTGTATCTCCATTGCAGCCTCCACTGTCACATGACGATGCTCAGAAGCTGTTAAAGAAGGTGATTTTTGTCATTTATGTAAAACCCATCAATTTTTTATTCTCCGTTTCCAAATTTGTCTCTGAAATTGTAAATGGCTAAATTTGTGGAATTTCATTTATTTATTTTGGTTGGATTTGAATTTTGAGAAGTTGAAGTTGTGTTTTTGTTTTCAAATCACTAAGAAGAAACCCAAGTGGCATATTTGAGGACTCAGTTTCAGTTTGTCTGATACTGCTAGAATTTTTGGTTCTCTTTATCAAAATTTCGTCTCTGAAGTTATGAAGAGCAAAAAATAAAGAGACCCTTTTATTATAGTTTCAGAATGCTACATATACTAAAGGTTTAGAGACTTATCTCAAAAGTTATGAAGTTTTAATTCGATGGATTCATTAACTTTGTTGTTCCATTTATCATAAAGTCTTAGTTATCTGTTTTAGTCTTGTAGAGGTTTTTATCTTCCTGCCATGCTAGTGATAGGAAATGTGGAGGTGATAATATTGTACATCTTAGCCCAGCTTCGCGGCTATATATTCATATTGTTGTATTTTCTCACTTATTCACTCTAAACTCTCTGTAATTGTGTGTCATTTTTCATCGTAATGAAATTCCTGCAACTCTGTGGACTTAGCCCAGGTTTTGGGTGAACCACGTATATATGTGTGTTTATGCTTGTGTTCTTGTTCCATCTTTCTGTTAATTTTCGCAGCAGCTAGCTATTAGCAACATTGGTGACTGATTATCACATTTGTTTCATATTTATTTCTGTGTTCTAAAATTTCATATCAGAAGCCCATGGAATGGTCAAATCGGTGCTCTTTTTTTAATTTTTTATTTTTGTTACAGAGAGCTGTTTGATAGACTTTTGAGTTATATGGATTGTATACGTGGGAAGAAGAAAAAAATCACATCACATCTCAACTTTTGTAGCATCAACACTCTTGCACTGTCATATATTAGAGTATGAAGGTGTTCACAAGGTGAATTGCGCTAAAAACGATTTTATGGAATCAATCAAATGAAGCAAATTTCCAAATTGAATTCCCCTGTGTTTTTGAACTTTTTGAGTGCCTATCTAGAGTCCTCATATAGTTTTGAGATGGGAAATTTTCTTTTTGTGTTCACTTTTCCTCTTTCTTTTAAATTTTCACTGTAGGTTGTTGGCTGGAGATTGTTAGATGAAGAAGGGGGACTTAAACTACAATGTTTGTGGAGATTGAGAGATTTCAAATGTGGGGTTGAACTCATCAACAGGATTTACACAGTTGTGGAGGCTGCAGGGCACTTCCCAAATCTTCACCTGGAGCAGCCTAATCAAGTTAGAGCTGAGCTATGGACTGCTTCTATCGGTTAGCAAAATTTATGGAAATTTTTTGTTGATTGTTTCTTTCTTCACTAGTTCTTTTATATCAGAAGTGGATTTTGTGAATGAATATGCTTAGTGCCTATTTTAAATTGATCAAGTCAGACTCAAATTTTCAGAATAGTGACTTCTCAAACCACTTCTACCACTCTAAGGAAAGGAAGATACAAAACAAAAATAAAAGAGAGAGAATGAAATAATCTCTCTACATAGGTAAGCTCCTGCTAGATTATATAATATATATCGAATCTGTCTGCATAAGCCTTCTCCCCAGGTTCCAACTTGAAAATGAGAATTAAATGATTATTTTTCAGTTCTATTTACATTTTATTTCCGATAAAAACTTTCCTTATCTTGTTTTTATCAAAGAAAATATTTTGTCTGAGTCTTCTGGCATGATCACTGATGAATTTTTGTGGTAGAATTTCAAATTTTTAGTTGAATGTTCTGAACTTCAAGTTAGTTGATGAGTTTGTGAGGTTTCAAATAGTCCATCATGCATCCCCTTAAAAGCTGGCATTGTGTTGGAACGGTATCCTATCCGTAAATCTAGAATTTTAGATGACCAAGTTTCCACTGTTTTTCATGTTCTAATAGTTTTTAAAGCTTAGTGTAACCTGTATATGGCCATGTCTTGAAGTTTGACAGAGCAGTCTATGCATTAAAACAAGTAGTAGAAATTGCGGTCTATGCATTAAAACAATTAGTAGAAAATGTCTTACCTCACATAGTCTCATATGACTACTCCCAGTATTACTGTTATTAGATGATCCAGAATCTTTAATCATTTTTTATACTTCCTTTGGCCATACCACTCTTTAATATTGCTTTGTGAAGTTTTCGATTAAAATTTTTCATTGTGCAACCTAACTTAGTTTCAATCTATTTACATGACCGCAAAAGTGTTTTTATTTTTGCAGGAGGTTTGAGTATGAATGATTTTATCGTTGCCGCAAAAATCGACGAGATAAAAACATCAGATCTTGTGCCCAAGAAAAGAGTTTGGGCATAATTGGAGCACTGTACTGATTTCCTGAAGAAACCAAAAGATCTGTCTGCTCATTAGGTCTTCTCTGACGACTAAAAAGAAACTCATGTTGCTACAATTCAAAAAACATATTCTACTAGGTCCATATATTATGCTTTTTTAATCCTTGTGTATGGAAATCATTCCCTATCATTTGTCATATGTTTTTATTACCAGAAAAGAGTTTGGGGATGATGTAACTAACACAAAGATCAATATGATTCTTATGAAGTGTACTCTTTAGCAAAAGAAAATTGAAAAGGCTAATGTTGCTGTTGAATCACACAAGTTTTTATCTCTCTCCATTACATATTTAATACTAGTTTATATAGATCATTTATTGATTTCTTGATGTTGTACAGATGACTATTTGATTACTGTTTGCATCATAATTAGGTTAGATTTGAGCCAACTCTTCCATGCATTTTTTAATGTACGAAACAAGATTATATTCGTTGCAATAGTCCAGATACGAACTGCTCACTAGGGGACTATTAGGACTTGTGAAAAAATGATATCCAATAATATTCTCGTCGATCGGTTAATCAT
>JAOTQH010000026.1:2160807-2174729 GCA_025631255.1 Cornus kousa
CTATTTGCTTTGATGCAACTTTTTTTCCCGGTAATTGCATAGATGTCTGATAAGGAGACATGAAGAAAATGAATAACAAGACGATTGTATTAAAAATTTGTGATTACAGTTAAGTACACATATACTAGTGATTTGTTAAAGTTGAAGTCCTTGAACTTTGTAAATAATTTGACTGAAAATTTTGTGCTTTATTATTGAATTATTTTTGGATTAATTTGTTCACACCATTGTGACAAATACTGTTGAAACAATTTTTGCACATTATTGTTAAATTGTCTTGCCAATGTCATGCTCCCAATGCATGAAAATTATAAACAAATTTTGCTGTTCCATTAACCACATGATCAAAATTAATTGGCAGCCACACAATTTGAGGATTTCTGTTTTGTGTTATTTTATGTTCTGTTTTGCAATTGCATAACTAGAATTATTGGTTGAATAACTAGAAGTGTTTTAGCCTTACTCTTGATATATTTTACACCAATATTATTTTAGAAATTATTTTGAATTTTTTTTTACAAGTTGGTAGAATCTTACGATTTACAATCTGATTCTACAATTCCAATTCTACGGAACCCAAAACAATTCTACGTAGAATCCCGATTTTAACAACCTTGAGGCAAACTGCTTGCTTTTCAGTTTCAAACATGGGATTCAATAACCACACTGTTTTGAAATCCACTAAGTTCAAGTTGGAAACACTTATCCTATCCAAAGTGTGTAACCAAGGCCTCAACTCAAATGCCGACAACAATCTTTTGAGATACCATAATAGATCTTCGATAGTTAAAGAAGGAAGGATGTCTAACAATATTTTATATAGCAATGGTGCTAGTTGCCTAGGCTCTCAATAATT
Organism: Cornus kousa; assembly: GCA_025631255.1. Taxonomy (NCBI): domain Eukaryota; kingdom Viridiplantae; phylum Streptophyta; class Magnoliopsida; order Cornales; family Cornaceae; genus Cornus; species Cornus kousa. The sequence goes on from JAOTQH010000026.1 coordinate 2,161,664, forward strand.
GTTCAAGCTAAAAGTAAAATATAGAGAACCACAAATAATACATTTTTAATCCCTTCTACAAAATGGCTTAGGCTATCAACCAGTCATTCAAACTATGTGTAATACATAATAAAATGCATAACATCATCATAAATAACTGCATTTATAATCAAATTACTATGTATTATAAAAATATAAACTTTATATTTGATAATTTAACAATCAAAATTTCCATCTTGCAAGAGCAAAAAAGAGAAACGGAAACACAATAAAAGGATCAAAAATCAAGCATGAAATGAAATGAGGAGATCAAATTGGCTAATAGAAAGAGCATTGCAAATTCACGTGCAGACAAGAGTTTGTAATGCTAACAGCTGCAATGCACGTAAAACGACCTTCCACAGCAATCATGATCTCCAGCACTAGGCTCTGAAAAATGAAGTGGATTTACAGAAAAAGAGTGGAATTTCATCTCTCAAAGGATGCAACTACATGAAACTAACTCCTGCTAAGCTGCTATACCTACTATTCAAACCACTGACCATTACATAATGGCATAACTTAAACTTAATGGTCATAGCCATGGTGATAGCATCAACAAGGGAGCGAGCAAGAGAAAGATAATACTCTTTTCCTGAACTTAAAGCTTGACTGTGAGCTTTATTTCCAATTTTTAACTGCCTGTCCACTTCCAATATCAAATTCATGAGTTTGTCTACGCAGCAATATCCATTTCTCTACGGTATACTATACTGTATGGACATTTAACTGTATAAGCCATGCATCCAATAGCATGACAAGTAATAGCCTACTAGTATTTGGCAAGACAACAGATATAAAATTTAGCAAATCATAAAAAGGGATAGAATGAAAAAGATCAACAGAGTCCAATTGGGGAATTCAGTGAAAAAAAGTCAAAAAAATCCAATTGGGGATCTAGAAAAGGCCAAATCTGAAGGTCCTTGAAAAGTTGAAAATCCACCTAGAAAAAGACATTAAAATTTACTTAAAGTGTTAGGGTAAAGAATATTGATTACATTTCTTATCATATTTGTTGAAATGGGAAACATACCCTTTACGAACAACACAAAAAGCCCATACCTCAGAAATAATCCACACACGTGTCCCTCCTTTCCCAAAGAACCCACCTCATAGAAAATAAAAAGATAATCTATATTTCCATACCAAAAATGCACTAAAATCTAAGTTACATTGACTCGGGTACGTGTATAAGGCGCGGACATGCATCCAAGTGTCAGACGTGTCAACTGTCAACTTTCCAAACAAAAGGAGACAGGAACACTGCTAAATATTCATATTCTTTAATATTCTTATTTTATTTTTAGAGTGAAATAATATCTTTACGTAGAAATGTAGAATATTGTTCAACATAGGCATTTCACTTGTTTTGAAGCAATAACATAATAAAATTGAATAATTGGGTTATTTGAAGTGCATGTCCAATAAAAAATGTGACGCACACATATCCCATACTCGTGCTAGTATAGTGTGGGGGTACTTTACCTACTTTTGAAGAGTCCGCATGATATAGACTAAAATTCCTATTGTTTAGGTTTATTGAATAAAAAATATATATAAAATAAAATAAAATACTGTGGGGGCAGTGAGCACCCAGTGTCACATTGCAGACCTTATAAGAAGTTACAAAGCATGCCTTCATTTTAAAAAAAATAATGAAAAGAAAAGAAATCCAAGATAATTGCTTCTTCCATTTATTTTCTAATGGATAAGCATTCAAGGAATTACAAAAGCTGCAAAATTTTGTCCTGACAGAGTAATAATTTCGGTTCAGGGTAATGAAATTATAAAAGTCAAATCAATCTCATGACCTTCACAATTGCAACAGCATAATATATGTTAAACTACATATGAATGCATACAAACATGCACTGTTTAAGGTATGTATAAGCTCAAACACATACGTGTATATTCATCAAGAAATCTGTGCATGCATATATAAGGAAATATTACCTGATTTTAATCTCTTGAACATTTTTATCTGATATTGAGTACAACATCGTATAGTTTTTCAAGTCAAACACCTTGTATATGCTGTTAAAAAAAACAAAAAATATGTATCTCAGAACCATAAAGCAACTTGTGAAGAAGATAGTGTAAATTAGCAAATAAAAATACCAAGATAATCGAATAATTACCTGTCTTGTGCTGAATAAGTGAGTACCTTCCCATTTACATCATCAAACTCTACAAATCCAGGCCATTTCAATGACTCAGACTCGAAAAGAGCAAAACCTCCATCTGGTTTGCCCCTCCGTATATACCTGAGACCATTTAATTATATGACATTTCAGTAAGAGAAACACATGATTGTGTGAACAAAATAAACTTTAGAAAATAGGAGCAAAACAGAAATAGTGATAGGAGAAAATAGGAACAAGATACAATTCGCGTACTCAATTCTTGTTGTTCTGCATTTCAAAGAACTGAAATTATCAGAAGCATAAACAGAAACAGTGATAAGTGAATCATTGTTTTTGTTGTAAAACAAGCTTCGTATAACTTCATCAGGACTGACATTCAGAAAGCATATCCTCTCGTTAGTCTCTGCATACAACAATACACATGTTTATGAGGACTCTTCTTCATCTTTGGAAGATGTGATCTAAATATGACAGTAGATCCAAGACATGAATGCATATAAAAGGCATTTACAACGCCTCTACCTCGGCTAAATGCTGCACAAACACCAGACTGCGCTAGAGCAAAGACAATGTCATGGGCAGCAACTATCTCAATAATTTTTGACCTCTTTTTGAGAAATGGCAGTACCATGGCACAATGTCCTTTTGGATCATGGGTATCGTATTCCTCCTGATGCCAATATTCAAGCAACAAAGTCAAGCGCAGAAATTTAAATTTTCAGAATTAATACACCAAGAATCTTTTTAAAACAAAATAAAAAAAAATGCCACCCTACCAAATAATACTACAGGAAATATCATTATAACAATGCTTAAGTACAATATCTTTTACAACAAATGACAAACCCAGGCTAGAAAAAAACTGAAAAGAAAAAACAATACATAAAAATTTCTTAACATGCATGAAGTCATGATTTGATTGTGATTTAAATTAGGCTCATAAAACCTAAGTCAGACACAAACACAATGCAACATGGAAACTTCTAAAAGGGCAGCATACGAACAAAAGATGGACACAAAACTAGACAAAGATAAAGTTGACTGTATATAATCATATTATATATAGATTATAGCACAGCTACTATAATTTTCCCATTAATAATACATTCTTGTCCTACAATAAGAAGTGTTCAGTGCATGCTTAGGTTGTAGTGTCCATATGTAGAATGCCAATTTTTCTTCAAAAACAAGGGTTGGACACTTCAGGTTGTATTTATCTTGTTTCAAAAATTATTGGACATGACTCCTTTTAAGATGTCTTTGTGCTACACAAGTCATTTGTTAGGAGTGTTTTAAGTTGTATCCCCAAGTATCCAACACCATGAATGTCTTGAAATAACAAACACGTATTTGAGGTTTCAGACAAGTGTCTAAGTGTGTCCATGCAGTTTCAGTGTTTGACATATGAACACGACACATTCATGTAAGGCTATGTTTGGTATGCGGGAATGAAATGAAATGGGAATGGAATGCAAGTGGGAAAAGAATGAGAATGGGAAAGGAATGGAATGGTCATTATCACTCTACTGTGTGGTTTCAAACATGAAATGATCCAGGAATAGAATGATTATTACCATTCCATTATTTGATTAGACCATCTTAAAACTTGGAATAGAATGAATTTTCTCCAAAATACCACTCTAAGTGACACATTACTTTACAGAAAACCAACCCAAAAAGAAAAATGGAAAAACAAACTATGAGAAATGCTTGTTGTAGTTAACACATTTACCTAGTTCACTTATCAGATCACATCTTATCAGAACCCAAAACAGGAATCCTCCATTTTGTGTTATGAATTGCTCAGTAGTTCAATTTGTGTTATGAATCCTCCAATATCTGTGATGATTCATCTTTAAGTTTAACAATAGCTTCACAATTCCATAATTTGTCACCAGCTCAAGTCCCGGATAGGGAAAGAGACTCTAATGGCAACGCAAAGTTTAATTTTTTTCGATCACAATGTAAGAAAAAGAAAACCAATAAGTATTTCATTATCATTCTTCGAGTGAAGAAAGAAAATAGAGATAAGTAACAAAAGTTTGTGATTATCTGTTTCTCCAGCTTTTCTTTTCTTTTCTTTTTCCCTGGCAAACTGGGGGGACTTGAACACGGATGCACCCGCTCGGGGAGCTAGGCGCTCTACCAACTAGGCCACTGGGTAATGCCCGTTTCTCCAGCTTTGATCTTTTTACCTTTTAAGTTGAGCCAACATATCCAATAATTTTATCCAAATCAAAATCATTAACTTTGTTTTCCCAAAAAAGCCAAAGGCAGAGCCAAACACCATTTGAAAACATGTATACATATTATGTATTGTGTTCCAAAGAGATTAAAATACTAGTTTCGTTAGTTCGTTCATTATTAAAATACTAGTTTCGTTAGTTCGTTCATTCAATCAATCAAATGGCTAAGACACAAAGAGCTTCAAATTCCAATGTATTTGGTCTTCCGGTGTGAAATTGTGAGGAGAGAAAAGGAGTCAGATGGAAGTTTTCGAGGGACAGCACATGCGGACCCACTGCTTGGAGACAGGAAGTCGGTGGAGGGAGGAGGTGGAAGATTTCTTTGCTTGATGTGTGAGAAACAGTTTAGGTCAGAGGGTTTTTGTTCTAAGTTATTTTGTTTTATTTTTAAGTAAGAATAGAATGGGCATTCCATAGGTCAAGAAGAGGAATGGTTATTCCAGCTTTTTGTTGAAATGGGCCTTCCAATGGAATGACCATTCCATCTTTAATCTTTGGGAAAATAAAGATTTGGTCATATATGTCATCGCAGTCCCGAGCTCCCTCGTCGCCGAAGTTCCTAGCTCACCGTGCCAGTTCATTGCTCGCCGACCAAAAGTCACTGTGTCCGCCGCCGCCACTTCATCACCGTCACACCTCTGTCGTCAACCATCATCATAATCATCACCAAGCTTCCTCAGCGTCTTCCAAGCTCATCATCACAGTTTCAAAGCTGCTTCACCGCCATCCTTCATTTTTGCTCGTCGAGAAAGCCAGACCCATTTCACCACCGGCCTTCTTGCTCAATCCGAGCACATCACCCTCAGTCCATCATCGACGACAAAATCGAAGAGAAGAGCTTCTAAATAGTGCTTCATCGCCTATCACTGTCAATGACTGATTTCGGAAAGCGCTTGGGTGCAGATTGCCTTCAATGACTGATTTGGGACAGTACTTGGTCGTCGATTAACTTCAATGGCTGATTTCGAACAATTCTTGGTTGCCTTCAATGATTGTTGATCGTCTTCCGAAGGCAATATTGATAGTGTTTGAGTTGGGAGAGAGAAAAGTGGAGACATGTTTAATTTTTTTTTTTTTAACTTTGTATTTTGTAAGTGGGAATGAAATTGTCATTCATTTTGTTGGAAAATGGAATGATTTTGATGGAACAACCATTCTTAGGGAATGGTGAGAAATAATGATTCCAACTTTAAAATTAGTCACCAAACCCGAGAATGAAAATAAATAAATAAACAAACACACACACACACACACACCATTGTTCCCTTTATTAGGTTCCATTCACCCACACCAAACATTCTCTCGTTTGGTGACTAACTTTAAATAAAAGGGAATGGAATGCTTCTTCTTTTTTTCATTCTTGCGTTTGGTGACTAACTTTAAAATTGGAATCATCATTCTTCACCGTTCCCCGAGAATGGCTATTCTATCAAAATCATTCCACTTTCCAACAAAAGGAATGACAATTTCATTCCCACTTACAAAATACAAAGTAAAAAAAAAATATTTAAAAAGTCTCCACCTTTCTCTCTCCCAACTCAAACTCCATCAATATTGCCTCCGGAAGTCAACCATTGAAGGCAATCAACAGCCATCAGCAACCATTGAAGGCAACCAAGAATTGTTCGAAATTAGCCATTGAAGTTGATCGATGACCAAGCATTGTCCCAAATCAGTCATTAATGGCGATCGGCGACGAAGCACTATTTGGAAGCTCTGCTCTTCGACTTTGTCATCGATGATGGACACATGGCGATGTCCTCGGATTTAGCAAGGAGGTCGGCGGTGAGTTTTCTTGCCGACGGTGAAATGGGTCTGGCTTTCCCAACGAGCAAAAAATGAAGGATGGCGGTGAAGCAACAACGGCTATGAAACGATGATAACGAGCTTGGAGGATGGCAAGGAAAGCTTGGTGATGATGACAGTGATGGTTGACAGAAGAGAGTAGTGGTATGACGTTCATGAAGCAGCAGCAGTGGACACAGTGACTTTCGGCCAGCGAGCAATGAACTGGCACGGTGAGGTATGGGCTAGGAACTCCGATGATGAGGGAGCTCAAGACGGCGATGACAGACATGTTCGTTGGCTGCAAGCTTCTTGTTCAGTTTTGTAGTTGGAATGACCTCTGTACTTTGGGTCTCATTGTTGGTATTTTTATTATTATTATTTTATTTTCTTCAACATAGAGCTCTATAATTTCCCAAACAAGGGAATGGGAATGGAAATGATCATTTGATTCATTCCATTCCATTTCCACTTTATTCCATTTCCACCTTACTCCATTCCTACATACCAAACTAGCCCCAAGTGTTTGTGCTTCTTAGCATACTACTTAAATCCGGGTTGGGCGCAATGCCTTGCCCTACCCTCCCAATAAATTGGAGACTAAAAATTGCAGCATCAAATCTTGTTAAAGGATGAAAAATGAATAGGAAAATATATGAAAGACCAACCCTTTTACAACCTATCTAAAAAACTTAATCACTTCCACTCCTTTCCTCCAACAATTATATGTAATTATTAATCCTCGTAACAAAAGAACAAAATAATGAATAACGTTCTTTCAAAATTGTGATTCTATTGATCTAGTACTCAAAATGGAACAAACTTAGACACGCAGGATGACAAATGAACCATTCCCATATATCAACCTAGAACTCAAAGTTGAACAAACATAGATGCACAGTATGACAAATTAACCATTTCAAATGTGGAGTTGAGAGAACTCTGCATGATTTGAAAACAATTTCAACAAAACTCCCAAAAGCAACACCTTAGACATTCCTTCAAATCCTTCAACTTACATATAAACAAAGTAGATACATTAGCTATTTACAATTTTACATTCTTATACTTGTTTAACAATGTTGTTGCAGGCAACCGTCCAAGGTGTGCCTCTAAGGCAATATAGCTCCAACAGTATTCCCAATCTAGTAAATTCAAATTTGTTTTTTCAATGTTGTAACAAGTATTAGTCACTAATCAATTCGGGGCAAGAGTCATCCTGTTCATAGATACACATCGTTTTATCAATATCAAACTAATTGATAAGAGTTAGAGACACGCAAACGTGCAATTGGGTTTCCCAAAGAAGACCCTGCAAAGATAAATAAATTACTGAAACCCTAACTTTTCAAATATATCTACAGCATACTATCAATCTGATTCCTTTTTTTATTTTTTCTTCTCCTCTTTTGTTAAATTTATTGTAACAATTCGAATAAATGACACTGTAAAGGCAACGAAACTAAAATCAGAACCAAAAATCAAACCAACGAACCTGCAATCTAATGTTCCTGAACCTTTCTTGAGCGTCGCTCATACTGAAAGCACGGTCACGCTTTGAACATATCTCCCTTCTCTGAAGTTTCTTGACGCTATTGACAAACCCATCAACGCCGCCGCGAGGACGTTTCTTTGCCAGAACCCGGCGGCCACAGCAGGGTCGAGGACTGGCTGCGCTTATTCTCCTTCCGTCCATCTCACAACCCACTAATACTACTACGATGTTAAACCCCAAGATATACACATATATTGTGTATACTCATACATATATCAGCATCACTTAAGAAGGAGACGCAACACCAAAGCCAACCATCTCTGAGAAACACGATCGTGAGCTCCAAACACGCTCTAGAAACCCTAAATCTCAGGACCCCCAAATAATTAGGGCTTTTCAGCCTCCGATCTCGACTAATTGCTCGAACACCAATCGAGAGATGAATTTGAATTTTTTGCTTACTTTAACCCTCTTTTACTCTATCCGTTGTATGTGTATATAAACTATACATACAAATATATGTATATGTATGTATAACTCGAGGACAAGAGTGTTCCTGTGTTCGGAAAAGGGGAAAAAGAGCGGAGATCTGTCGGGTTGAGAGTGGTGTGGTTTTCGACTCGTTTTCAAAATCTGGATTACAGATTTGTAAATTTGACGGTATCTAAACATTTATTGCGGAGGTGTATAAGTGGGCGTTTGGAGTATTTATTTTGTATTTGAATATTTATCTCCCTTTGGGGGTGGATTTTTGGCTTTAATTTTAATTTCATTTTCATTTCTTTATATTTTATTTTCTTAAGATTTGCACTGGAAAATACTTTGTGTTCCTACATCTGCTTGTTTCCTGGAAAATATGAAAAGGAAAAGAAAAGAAAAAAAAAAAAAAAAAGAGTTAATAATAATAATTTTAATATTTGATCATTTAAAATTCAGTACTTAATTCTGATCGAATTTAGTATGTTTGATAATGCAATTTGTAACTTATTGATTGTTAATAATAATAATTACTCTGTGTGTAACTTATTATTTGATAATTCAAAATTCAGTATTTAATTCTAAACAAATTAAGTATTTATCCAATTAAATATGTTTGATAATGTAATTTGAATATCACTTATTAAATATTATACCGATATCAAAAAATTATTTTTAATTATCACTTAAAAAGCTTTAACACTTCAAATTTAGCACGTAAAATTTTCAATATTATCAAAAGGACCTAAGATTATATTTGATACAAAGGAGGGCAAAGAGAAGGAACAATAGCAGTATTTTTTTGAAAGAAAAATTGTTATATGTCCAAATTGCAGAAAAATAGTAGGGGTGCAAGTTGGATTTGCCACCTACAAACTTTGATTTACTTTTTTTTAGCATAAAAATGTCATGGAAACTTGTATATGCATAAAGATATGCCAAATAATAGAGAAAGTAGAACTAGTGCGAAGTAAAAATTTAATTTTTATGACCTTATATATCCATAAAAAGGTCATAAAAGTTTTTATAATTATAAAAGGAAAATGTTATCTAATTCACGAATTTTTATTTGTGATTTTATCTTTGTGATTTTATCTTGAATTAGATGGTTAATTATTTGTCAGCTTATTTGACTACTTTGTGTGTTTTTAACGTAATTTTTTTAGTATGAAATATATCTTAATATAGAAAGAGAGAAAAAAGAGCAAAACTTACTTTTGAGATACCTTTCTATTAAAAAATTTAAATAATTAAATCTAAAAGTTACAATTTTTTTCCATGAATAAACCTGAACGTTCTATTAAATCGTTAAATAATTGAAACTAAAAGTTATAATTTTTTCCCCATGAATCATATTAACGAATGACATATTTTTCAAGAATATGATGAGGCCTTTTTTTATTTTATTTTTTTGTATTTTTGTATTTTTTTTGTCATTGTAAAGAAACTCGCACACACGTCACTCGCACACCCACTTTACTCTTTTAGAAACTCGAACCCTCACCATCCACTTTAGGAGGTAGAGGAAATACTATTGGGCCACAAGGCCCCGTATACGATGAACCCTAAAAATTACAATATTCACTTAAAGCTTTTATAATTGTATTAATTTAGTATATTCTGATTAAAGTTAAATTTGAAAAAGATACCCAACAAATTTAGAGTAATTGAAAAATATAGAGAATAAAGAAGAAAATATATATATATATATAATATTAGTAGAGAAAATTAAATTAGAGATAGAAAGAGAAACATATTGTTCGTTCTATATGTTTTAAGTAATGATATTTACACTGAAGTTATGGACCGAATTGTTGGGCAGAATGATGTAGCAGTCCACCTGGCAGACAACGTGATTTTTTACTATTCTGGTTATTCATGTTTACTGTTCACTATCCCTAATTTTAGAAACATCTCAGTCATCCCTAATTTCTCAGATGAAGTTTCTCTTCCGATTCGATGCGATCTGCAATAACTCTAAATGTTTTGACTATTTACAACAAGCGTTTAACGATTTACAGCTTTTGACGATTTGTAGAGTACCTCTGGTAAATCAAATATATATATATATATATATATATATATCAATCTCCCTATATATGTATATGTTGCTATAAATTTTAAATGGAATTGTTTGATCAGCACTAGTCGTCTTAATCAATCTTTATTCAATGGATTGATATTAGTGTTGAACTCTTAAAAAAAAATAAAAAAAAATTGCAGCACATATATAGGGAGATTGATACATATATATATATATGATTTACCATAGGTTCTCAATAGCTCCAAATCGTCAGTCAAAAAACCAAAATATTTAGAGTTGTTACAGATCGCGTTGAATCGGATGAAAAAAAAAATGCTACAAATTGGGACGACAGAGATGTTTATAAAATTAAGGATAGTGAACAGTAAATGTGAATAAGCAGATTAATACAAAAAAATCACGTTGTTTGCCAGTTGGACTGCCACATCATTCTATAAGCAAAAAATTAATAGTCCAACTATAATTAATTAATATTTAGTTATCCATATATTTGAATAAATAGTCACCTATATATTTAAGAGTTGTGTTGCTTTGTTGAAGAGTCATATATGAAGAATTGTGTTGGTTGATGGAACCAACACACCTCTTAACATCTACTGGAACGGTCCCAACCCTCATCTATATATATGCGTAGAAGTCTGGAATCCATCATCTGGTATACAGTGAAAAGATAAGAAATTTATATGCAATATATGTTTGAGATGGAAAAGGACACAGATATATATATATATATATATATGCATATATATACTTTGTTTTTCATGTACACGCATATATATGCACACTATGTATGCGTGAAAGTATCAAATATTTTAATATAATTATATATATATATATATATATATATTAATATACGTACGTTATTATTTTGGGACAAACATTTGTATAATAAGATAATGCATATGCATGTAATGAATATGAAATACATGAATAGTGTGTTATACGAGTGTTATCATAGTTGTTTTAACGTGAATGTGTTGGACAACAACGTGAATGTCATTTTGGGTATGCAGATCTCCATAAGAGTGTGACAGTTGTTTAAGAATGTGTTGAACAAGAATGTGAATGTCATTTTGGAGTGTGCATGACAACAATGTTTCTTGGGTGTTATATATATCACATCAGACAACAACATAAATCTCTGACATTCATGTACTAATATTTCAGTTTTGAGGCCGTTTTGACTATTGTAAATAAAATAGTACCACTCAAACAACGTACCCATCTTTTTTGAGTTTCAATTAAGGGTCATGTCTTATGGAGTTAGAATGAATAGTCATATAGGTTCATTTAAAGACATAAGCTTCAATCAAAGGTCATGCCTTTTGTATTTGACCAATAGTCATGTCTTTCCATCAATAGTCATGCGTGGTGCATGCATCCATATGTACGCTTTATGATCTCTGCACAAAGAATCATGTATATGGTATTCTAAATGTGTTTTGCTATATTAGAGTGTGAGCGATTATTCTAATATATATATATATATTATGACTAATATAAGATTCATAATTCAATTTTAGTCCCGAAATTCTTTATTTTATAGCATGTATAAATTTAGTGCTTTAATAATTTTCATAAATAAGACATTTTTCTTAAGTTATCATCATCACTAGTTGAATGTTTTATATCTTTGATGATATATATGGCACAATCAATGATTAATTAAAAGTTTCATAGCATATAAATTTATGAAATTGTACATGTTAATAAAATTAAATACATAATTATGTATATGTCTCATGTTATAAATTATTACAAATTGTTGCATAATATGTATATGTATATGTTTTGATTCATTCGGAAAAATTGAATCATATTTTCAATTCTAAGCGCAAGTGTCATTAAGTTTAATTGAGTGTTTAGTCACCAAAGTGACACACTCGTGAAAATTTTAATGATATTTGTAGCTAGTTGTAAATTTATTATTTTGATAAAGTTAAAGGATTGTGTTGACGTTTAGTAAAGACGAGCAATGATTAAGCCTAAAGGTGGGTCATTGAGTTTGTCTGACTAAGCGGATTGAGGTAATTAGTGTAAAAATCACAAATGATGACTTACTACGCCCAAATGAGTATAAGTTGTTATTGTGTTTTCTATGATTAATTAGCTTCAAAAGGTGAAATTTATTTCACCAGTGGGAAACTAACATATGATAAATTTGGCCCAAAGGAAAGATTATTACATGTTATGTTGATCCCATTTAAACTTAATTGTTTTGAGGCATTATTTAATTAATTCTGGAAAGTCTAGTTGGCATTCCCATCAATTAAACTGTAAATATGTGGCCTTAGTTATTCTCAAAGTCAGTGGGAGTAAAATTCATCTTTAGTGTTAAATGTGGATGATAGTGATATTATTGTACATGAGATTAAACAATTTAACTTCTCAAACATTTGAGATGAAGGTCTTGGTGGAGCCTTTTATTGGCATTAAGTTTCACCGAAATGAATCTTGTGAAATTCTTAGCTTGTCACAAAGAACTTACTTAGATACAGTTTTGAAAGTATTTGACATATAACCCTGTAGAGGTAGAATTGCACCCATTGTAAAAGTTGAGAGATTTGGTAATCCAATTACCAAAAAAATATCTATAGCAGTATTAGGCAAAAGACATTTCCTACGCCTTTGGGAACCTAATATATGCTCAGGTTTTGCATATGGTTAACTATAATATATCATTCGCTATTGAAAAGCTAGGCAGATATCATATTGTTCCTGGTTTGGATCCATAGTAAGCAGCAAAGAAATTTATAAGTTATCAACAAATAGTTAAAAACCATATCTTTATAGGAGTGGTGGTAACTGACTATGCTGGTTGTCAGGTGTGGAGGGAAAGATCCCCACCAATCACAAC
>JAOTQH010000026.1:2179132-2196779 GCA_025631255.1 Cornus kousa
GGGACTTCTTGACGATGCATTCCGGCTCTCAACTCAGCATTTTCTTTCCGGAGAGCTTCGATCATACTCATCAGTTCGTCGAATTGCATCTGCTGGACATTCTCTGGCGGATTGGAACTCTCGCCTCCTATCATGATTCCGGAGCGAAGCAAAGGCATGAGCTATAAGTTTTTGATCAGATTTTATCAGATCTGGACTCGGATTCACCAAATTACGATGACTGTTCGCCAGATCTGAACTTCTCTAACTTTAGAATCACCAGATCTAGATTTGATCAGGTAATTTGCTGCTGCGTAACTCCAACGCAAATTCCGCAGAATCGAAGATGGTCGAGCACGTTCTGCACACGAAACACGAACCTTCAGATCCAAGCTCAATCTCTCAGAAATCAAGTTTCGTCTTCGCGAATTGAACTCAGATCAGTCATGACATTGATCAAGCATCAAACAATGTTCTTCGTTTCCCACAGACGGCGCCAAATTGTAGATGCAAGATTTATGACAAAGTGACATAACAACTTATGAAAGACGTTGAAAAAAAAAATAAAATTATAGAAGAATATTATTTTGTTAGTTTAATTTATTTACGGGAGGAATATATTGGAAAATTCAATTTTAAAAAATTTTAATTATAGATTTTAAATTTGTCCAATCAAGCGTATCATTCTTATGTCATTTCATATCTACAACCAGATAATAAAATGAAAATTACTATTCCATTCCCATTTGCATTCCTTTCCTTACCCGCATACAAAATGTATCCTTGGTTTTCAATTCTTTCTCCTGTCAAATTTTCTTTTCTCTTCGTGTAATTATTTAATTTTTTTTTTCAAATTCTATATGTCCCTCATTCTATGATTCATACTAAGTTTATCTCTTTCTAAAGCAAAATCACAAAGTGAAAGAATTATAAATACTTTCTTTAATATATTTGTGGACCATAAACCAACCCTAATCTCCTACTTAGCGAATATTATTTTGTCTGCAAAGACTCTTACTTTAAAAAAAAGAAAAGAAGAAGAAGCAAGATTTTGTTAACATCAACAAATTGTTTAACTATAAATATAAGAAACACATTTAATGGTATTAATAGTGAGATTATCCTGCAACACTTTCAAGAAAATGAGATATTATCAATGAATATTTACATTCTGTTATATTGTTTTGGTTCCAAAAAAATTCTTATTATTTTTCATGATTGTCCCCTGCTAAAATAAATTTCTGACTCCTCACTGCATGAAAATAAAGAATTCATTGACGTCGTGTTTAGTCCTATGATAAAGTTTCATTTAAAAGCAAGTTTAATTTGTAGTTTTGATGATTCCGATCTATTAATGTGTGAGCTATCTATTTTGTATCATTTTATATTGGCATTTATTCTCAAGTGCACATGAAGGTTCTTAATATCCGTTATTACAACTCAACATCAATGAATTTCAGAGTTTAAAGGCATGGTCAAGTGAGAAAGACTTACAAATGAGGGAGAATTCATTGAACACTATGGTTTGCCCCCATCCTGAATATATTATAAATTTATTAAATTATCCTTACATATTATAATTTATTATTAAAATAGGCTAAGTAAATATATATATATATATATACACACACACACTTAAACACAGGATGAAACCCTAACCCTCATTTCGTTTCATGTCTTGAATCTTGTAAAAAATAGAAAGTTGCAAGTAGAGATGACAAAAATCCTCAAGGGAATCGGTTAGGACGGGAATGAGGGCTACTTTGAAAAACCCGACGAGTTTTGAAGCGGTTACGGAGGTGAAAAAATTAAACAAGAATGGGAAATGAGATCCTGTCCCGAACTGCTCTCTATTGCCATTCCTAATCACAATTTGACATACAATTAAATATATAAATTTTATTAAGTAATTATTATTATTTTATTATTACGTGTTGAATTGTGATTAGTCGTCACCTTATAGCATATTTTTATTTTTCCCCCTTTCTAGAGAAAAACAAAACTACAAAAGAAGAAAAAAGACTACCAAAATCAAAGTTAAACACAGCTTAGATGAGCCAATGCACACAGGCAACACACTGTACTCAGATCAGAACATCTATTTGAAACCAAGTCCTCCAAGAAAGAAGCCACCTTAGCAAATGGGTCAAGACTCATAAATTCTCTAAGAATCATTAGAGATGTAGTAAAATTAAAGTCTCACAAGAAAGGAAAAAAAAAAAAAAAGAAAAGAAATTGTATTATAAAAAATTTTACAATTTTTTTTTTTGGACTGAAAATGCATTTGGTCTATAAATAAGAAAATAATGCACTCCGTTTTTCTACGTGAACCAAAGAACCTTATTGATTGGAATGCAAATCTGAAAACTGAATTTTACCTTCCAATCTTTATGCATATTTAGTGAGTACAAGATTTGCCTACTCATATGTGAGTAGGTCATTCATAGGTCCGTTAATGCAGTACAATCACAAATGTACAAATAATCAGTAATTACAAAATTATAAAAATAATAAATAAAAAAAATTAAAAAGAATGATTAAATTTACTTTTTAAAAAAATTATTATTTTTATTTATTACTTTTCTTATAATTACAGGTTATTTATGCATTTGTGATTATAACATATGAATGATTAATAGATGAATGGAAAGTGTTATCGATTTGGTAATTGAAATCCATCAAATGACGCATCCAACATCAACTTTTATTTGGTTACTTATGGTGGGGCAATATTTTATTGCTCACCTGTCAACTCATTTTGGATTTATCAGGCTAGAGCTTAGAAGAGCCAAAACAGCCCATATGCACCAAAAAAATCATGCTTTACTTGTTCAGAGTGATGCTCATTCATTACAATGTTGACTAGATGCTAAGACTTGGTTTGATTAGATAGAAAATGGTAAATAAAAAAAATAAAAAATAAAAAATTGAAAGTTTGGAGATAGGAAAAATAAAAATATGAGAGAATAAACTTTTATAATTACTTAAAATAATGATGCTTTCTTGTAACTTTGTAACTTTCTTACCATTAAGATAGTTAAAAAATGTATTTTTTTTTTTTTTCCTTTCCAACTATCACAATAAATTCTTCTTTTCTCTCTCTTTAAGATGGGTTGTGCCACTCTAAGATTATGTTTGGTTGAAAAGAAAAAAATTAGATGGAAGGAAGAGAAGTAGGGATGCATGAAGGAGGGAGACATTCTTGGAAAAGAGATGGTATATTTCCTTCTTTTTGTTCCGTTAAATAAAAGATAAGAAATCATGCTCATAACTTACTATTCTAGTTAGGAGAGGATAAAAAAAAAAAAAAAAAGTTTTAATTATTTTTACCATTATATGTAATAATATTTATAATATTGTAATTTATAGAGAATAGTACGGTAATTTAAAACTTGTATAATTTATGATAGTATTTAATTTAAAATTTCTATAATCGTCCACTTATCATGGACTGATAAAAATTTATAAAGAATAAAGGAATAGTGCCTATTCTCCTTTCTTTCCTTGTATCATCTCTACCGAACAAAGAAAGTTTATTATTTCATTTCTATTTTCTCTTCACATCTCTTCCTTCGTACCGAACACAACATAAGAGTCTAAACCCTACCTCCATGTCCAAGCAAACCATGATTAATGAAATTGAAATTCTTGATAAAGTAGAGCATTAGCACTCACTTTTTTAGAATTAACATCATATAGCATGTGCTTGTTATTTCACAATTCAGGCTTTTTAATGTCCCTCCAACAAAAGAATAACACCACCCAATATTGGTGTTTGATTGTGTCATTACAAAGTAACAAAACACTTGCCTAACACCAAATAGAAGGTTACAAAACTGAAATAAAATGGACGTGACTTAAGAGAGTGTTTTCTACTGATTATTATTTGATCCAAGTCTTGTCCTAAGCGTGCCAATCAAATCGGGAAACAACACAACGCGCACTCATGTCCTCCATGTCCAGAATTGGCCTTTCGAATCACCCTTATCGACCGTTTCAGAATTGATGTATGAAAACAAGGGTCCCATTTTCCTTTGTATGACTCTTCTAGGGTTAGGGTTTCTAAATGACCCATAGATAAGCTGTTACAACATCTTACAACTCATTCCAATGACTTAATAAACTTAATTTCTTTTCTTTGTCAAGCATCTTCTTCCCCGAGCTTCCTTCAAGTGATTACGACCGTTGAATGCAGTATATTACTTGTGGTGAATGGTAAGGGATTCAAACTCCTACCTTTCCCTTATATGTATATGTGTGTATTGCAAAGGATTCAAACATAATTTCTTTTCTTTGTCAAGTATCTTCCTCCCCAGCTTGGATCAAGTGCGCGATGACGACGACGACGACTACTGTTTGATGTAGTATAGTATTTGTGGAGTATTGCAAAGGATTCAGACTCCTTCCTCCCTCTTATTTGTATATGTGTATACGTATAGATATGAAATATATATAAAAATTTATTGTATCAAAATCTTGAACGTTAAAAAGAATTTACATGATATTCTAAAATATAAAAAAATGTTGCAAGATGTTCATGCCATCTATTTACTATGGGAAAATAAATTGTTGAAGTAGGGAGAGACTTTGAAAATTTTAATTTCATATATCTAACATACAACTAGGGATGGACACATGAAAGTGTGTGTGTGCTTGGTAGGGGGAAAGTGGGATTTTTTTTTTTTTTTTTTAATAATTTCAAGGAAGGCAACATTAAAATTTCATACATATATCATTCATACGTGATAGAGGAGTTTGATTCGTTCAGTTTTTAAGAATAGTTTTTTTATTTTTTGATAACTAAAAATTAAAAAATTATATTAAAATCTACTTTGTTAACAATTTCTGAGAATTGTTTTCTAAGAACTGTCTTTTATAATTTTCTTAAATAATTTTCTTTTAAAAGTTCTTGAAAACTCTTTTTCCAATGATAAACCAAAAAAGTCCCAAAATTATAGATCTAGCACAAGATTTGACACCGAAGCACGAGGCTAAAGGAGCATGCAACTCTCCTATGATTTAGAAAAATTAACCTTAAGGATTGTTTAATAAATTTTAAATTAAAGAGTTTCAATTTTTCATTTTAGTATATATACTTTAAAAAAAGGTAAAGAGCTAAAAATACCCCTACTAAGCCGTATAGATTTGTGCACAATGACTCCCTACTTTTAAATTTATGTGATGTCATATCCTACTTTTTTGAAAAGATAGCTAACACCTTCCTCAAAATCACTTCTATGTGATATGTAACATAAAGTCAATGTATTCTTTTGTTTTTGCCCTTGTAAAATGCTCAAAATGTCCCTCGTAATTCTTATATTAATTTTTAATTTTTAACCCTTTTTTTTTAAAGGAGAGAGAAAAAGAAAGGAAAAAATTACTCAACCTCCCTCTCTGTCAACATTTATCTCACACATAAGCTTACTCCCTCTCTCATCAATTTTCATTCTCTCTGGCACAATTTTCATCCTCTCTCAAGCTTGGTCCCTCCCTCCTCTCTCTTTCTAGGGAAACATGTCATTATTTCAAGCTCAATAAGTCATTATCACTCGTCTGAAAGGCCTTCGAAAGAATATTATTGTTATCGTGGAGTTAGAAGTCCTTTACAAGTTTCATAAACATAATGAAATCTTGATTTTGTAGATGTTTATTATTATTATTATTTCAATTATGTGGTAGAGAAAGTAATCAACAATACTACATAGACATCTGATTGATGAAATGAAAAGGAACACATGGATTCTGGAGCCTACTAGTAATACGTTTTATAATGGATATTTTACTAACTAAATCTTTAAACATAAAATCTTAGAATTTTTTTCCTAAATAAAAAAAAGTATAAATTTCTGTATTGTGTTTTAATAGACCTATCTTGGTAAGGTCGCAATTTACTAAATTGTCGTGAGACCATTTATTTTAGTAAATTTTTTGTATTAGTTGATTGTAATTTGTACAACTATTGTATTAAATAATTTATCTTTAATAAAAATAAAGTAGGAATAAAAACGTAACATGCAACTCACATAGGACGATGCCCAATGTTGTCATTTCTCATTTGAATAATTTTTAAAATAATATAAGATAAATTATTGCTAAGGGTAATTTAAATATTTGTATGGTGCTTAAAAACAAAGGGGAGAAAGAAAGGAAAAAAAGTCTATGAGGTTAAGATATTGAAGTTCCTTGTTTGAACACTTAATAAACTTGAGGGGTTAGAAAATATGGATTATTACATATAAATGGGACTAATGACTTATATTAATTATTTGATGGAGTCAAAGTTTCGTAATTTTAAAAAGATAAAAACATGAAAAAAATACTATTTACCCTGACATAAGTAGTTTTTTGGGCACATAGGTGCCACTTTTTGTGCATTAAGATATCATTTTTTGTGCATTAGATACCACTTTTTGTGTTGCACAAAAAAGTAGTACCTAATGCACAAAAAATGGTATTTATGTACACAAAAAGTAGTACCTGTATGCCTAACACCTGATGTATAAAAAATGGTACTTCTGTGCACAAAAAATGATATCTATGTGCCTAAAAATGATACCTCAGTGAGGGTAAGCAGCGTTTTTTCATATCCAAAAAAAGACCATTACTTTGGGATAATGTAGCTCTATTTCACCAACATTTTATATATGGAAAAGGATATTGTCTGAGTTAAATCATAAAATTGACGGCATTTTGAACAATTTCATTTTTTCAAAACTATAAGACTTTAACTCCATTAAATGATAAATATGAGTTATTAGCACTATTTATTTGTAATAATCCCGAGAAAATATCAGTATGTCAGTATATGCACCATATCAACAACAAAGATTAGTTTTTTTGCACTTTATATACTCACTTTACCAAAAATGACCATTTTGGTATGAATATAATTTTTTATTATGTAAGTTTAACTCAAAACTTTTATTTTCATTCAAAGATTCAATCTTTATATATTATTACTAAAACATGCATTGTTTAACTTTTTTCGGTGCAACACTCTGAAAACTTTCCATCGGCACCAGAAGATTCGAGAACATCAAATCTCTTTGATAGGAAGCCGACCGTGCAACTATTGTCCTCCCCGACGTCTGTTGTCCTCAACGAGTACTTACTTACTGAAAGAAGGGTACATGAATAATCCAATTTATCTTTAAAATCGTTTTCTTCAATAATAGCGCCCCCCTCAACAAAATTCGTGGGTTCGGATGTCATTTCTAAGGCTCTAAATTATTTTAACTATTTTAATCATTATTATTCAACAAAGACTCTAAATTAATAAGATCTTTCTTTTTAAAGTGTTCAAATTAATAATAGACATGTTAATAACACCGGTGTGAGACTTTTATCATTTTTTAAAAATAAAAATAAATAAATTGAATATATGTGTATTATTTATATAGTACATGTGAAACTGGGGGTCCGGATTCCTATTACCTAAAGTACCATTAATTGAAGGGGTACCCCACGCTTTCATGTGCAGCGTTACAGCACCCCAAAAGCTAGTAGTATATTTTTTTTATCACGCTGCGAGGACAGCAAGGCCCGTTTTACACCTGTCGAGTACTGGGTTTCAATTCAAAATAGGGCCTTCCTTTGTACTTTGTTTGTTGATTAATTCGAGTAAATAACAAAGTATATATCTGTATAATGGTCCCAATTTCTAGTATCATGTTTATATTTTGGGTCCAGTAGTAATTGTGGTCCTACTCTTCTACTCTCACTTCCGTGACTACTTAAAACAACTTTACTCTAACTAATCTCTCTGTCCAAACAACTTTATAGTTTTCAGTACGAAAAAATGTGTCACGTGACAAAACTGACAGTTCAACTTAATTGGATTCCTCCTCACCCTATCTCTCATCTATCATCTTCTTCGATCTGATAGTACTACTACCATACAAGATAGGGTTATGTGGGACTGTGGGACTTGGTTTCACTTCTGGGGAGGAGGAAAGATACAAGAGATAGCCAGCTGATGCCCCATTGGCACGCCATTTAAAACTACTCTAACCCAATATGTCGGCATTGAGCTATCCCCATGTTGTCGGCAATTACTCTATTTAGAATCATTATACACGCATATATAGCATAGTTCACCGTATCGACAACACACATATATAAGTATGGTTGGCAGTCGATATGTGATGTATATTGGTCGGTTAATTATTTACTTTTTTTTAAAAGGCCGATATTGTTACACACCTTTATAAACAAGGCAATTTATACTGACATTCACCCGAATTCGTTACACTACGGCTACAAACGATACCGCAACTAACCGACCATGGTAGGTGTAAGAGTAAGAAAAATAATTTTTAGATTGATTAGCTAAAGTAAATTTTTAGACTTATAATTTGTGATAAATATAAGGAAATGGATGAGCTACATCCTTATATTTAATAAACATGACCAATCAAAACTTGTACATCAAGAAATTCCACTCTAAGAGCAAGTTTGGGATTACACTCCCAAACACCCACTAAGTGAGCAGTCTAGCTAGGTATCATATATAATCCGAACACATTTAACTAAAATGATGTAAGTAAAGAATGACACGTACTTAAAGCCTATAATGCAGAGAAAATATCCTCTATAAGTAGTTCTCTTTAATTAGAAGCATCTCTAAGCCTGTAGGATGAAAATGATGGTGGTTACTTATAAATGATGTCACACATTTTTTTATAATTGGATAAATGCTTAGAGATACTGATAGAGAGAAATACTTGTAAATGATATAATATAGCATACATATGACTTTAATTTCTAACGAATAACTCTATCCTTTGATGGAAAAAAACAGATCATATCGTTGCTTAATGCTGCGTTTAGTAGAAAGGAAGGAAGATAGACGGAGGGATGGATGAGTCATCCTGCATCCTCCTCACAAATTTTCATCTGTCCAAATATGACATTTATAAGTTTTTAATTACAAAACTTTCTTATAATTAACACCCTATTATTTTTCCTAACAAACAAAATAAGGTATTATATCTTCCAAAAAAAAGAAGGTATTATCTCATTCTCTTCTCTTCCACCCAAACAAATAAAAAGAGAGAATGATACAATCTCTTCTTCGTAGATGTCTTATTCATTTATTCTTTTCTCCCTTTCATCCATTTTCATTTTTTTTTTTTACCAAACTGAGCATAAGGTACGTGATCTCTTCTTGAAAGAGATCATAACATACACATCTCTAAAATTCAATCAAGCGTCGAACCATATTGTATTTGCATGATATATTATCTTACACACACCCATGTTTTCATGGAGGCTTGAATCTCTAATCTCTTTTTAGGGGGGAGGGGCTTATACCAATTAGGTTATTACCCATTTGGTCATATTACACTGTTGAGTGTAACACCTAATTTCTTTTCAGAATATTCAAGTATAAAAAAAATAAGAGAATTTTTTAAAAACTTGAGTGAAGAAAATTTGAATTTGAGTGGAGATTCACCTTGTTCTCTGCAAGATATTAAATGTGTTTATTATTTGCATGTCTCTGATCAGCTTCATAGGCCACCTTTCTTACTTTTATCCAAATCAATAGTTTAATTGCTTTTGAATATATAGTTATAATTGATTAATATTAGGTTATTTTAATTGCTTAAGTTGTTGTAACTTGTATTATATATCTCATCATTAAATTTGATAATATATTGTATCTGGAATTCATTTTAACTATCAAATTATTGTATTATTCATTTCGTTACTGTAGATGCTATACACGTTTTTTTAGTTGAATATGTCACATTCATGTTGTAAATGTGGTCTCTAAATTAATGTTTTCTGATAGTTATATATATGATCAATATTTTTATAGATTGGTGTTCTATATTTTATATACAAACATATTAACTTCATTCCAAGGATCAATTTGATCAAACACATGCTCCTGCACAACTTCACCTTTTTTTTCAAACTAGTATCATCACAACTTGATATAAAATAAACTTGAGCACGACTTGATATAAAATAAACTTGAGCATGACTGTCACTGCCATCCCAGTCGCTACCAACTTTAATTGTTAGGTATGGTTGTGACCAAGACGCGGGTTTCACAAGAATATATATAGATCACGCGTGTGTGCATATATATACACACACACGTACATATATGTATATATGTATGTATATGTATATACTAGTAAAACACAAATGCGATGCAAAAGAGCAAAAATAGTATATATAATTATAAAGTAAAAATATTATAAACGATCAAATATATCTATAAGAATAATTTTACATTATTATTTATTATATATAAATGATATTATAAAACATATTATTTAAATAACATTATAAAAAATTAAAATAAATTATAATTTATTAATAAAAAATATTCTTTTAATATTATATATTTCCTTCTCGAATTAGGCTTATTTATTTATTTATTGAATTTCAGTAATTTAAAATTTTAATATTATATATTTATTTTCTAATTAGATTTAACTATATCTATATATTTTCTTCTCTAATTAGGTTTTATTTTATTGAATTTCAGTAGTTTACTTTTTTACTACTACTATATCATTATTATTATTAGTATTTCCTATTATTATATGTTTTCTATTTTTTCTTGCATATAATACTTGTTTAAAATTTTATTTTTGTAATTAATTTATTGACTCTCTTCCATGATGATTTCTAGCAGAAGTAGGGTTTTTATATTCTTTTGAGTTTATTGTAAGTTAAGTAGAGCACTATTTTAAATAATCAATGTGACAAAGCTTAACCTATGGATTTCGTCTTAGGCCTCAAAAATAATCTTATTCATTTAAATGATTTGGGTTTTACTTGGATTATATCACGAGTGCATCGCAATTAACGAATTTGATTGAACAATTTAATTGTCGATATCACTCAATATATTATTAACGCGGGTTCTACGTGGCTCTTGTCACGGGTCCATTTCATCTAATAGATTTGATTGAATAAATTAATTGTCAGTATCACTTAATATATAATTAATTAACATGTACACAACATTTCGAACTCTAAGTAGAGAGCATTTTAAAATAAAAATTATTAGCACTATATTAAATAAGCAATGTGAGAAGGCCTAACCTAACTATTTCGTTTTAGCTCTCAACCGCTTGTATGAGGGTCTATCTTATTTATTTCATGATTTGGGTTTTACCTGGATTATATCACTTATACATCTCAATCAACATATTTGATTGAACAATTTAATTGTCGATATTACTCAATATATTATTAACACGGATTCTACGTGGATCTTATCACGGGTCTATTTCATCTAACAGATTTAATCGAACAAATTAATTATTAGTATCACCCAATATATAATTATTGTGTACACAACACTTGGATTCTTATTGGATAAGAAATAATCATAACATACCCAATGCTACCATATTTAACCACTTATATCACAATCTCTAATGTTTATTTAATCTACCAATTAAGACAATTAGAATGGTTCTTAGCCATCTCTCTAAGTTGAGAAATGGACTAGTCACTCCACCATATCCAATCATCTTCCAATGATTTTACCATAATTTGTCCTTGCACAAAAATAAACAAAATGCTAACTTGTCACTTATATATAATCACTTTCTATTCTCCCAAGTTGCTTAATGTTAAACTTTTTTTGAAACTACACATCAAGTGCAAGTGGCCTTCTCAGATTTTTTTTTTTTTTTTTTCTTTTTTCTTTTTTCTTGGGGAAAGTGGGCCCTCACAATTCAGCTCTATATAACCAGTGTTTTAACTTGGTACAAGTCTAGAGTAAACACAAAGAGAGAGCCAAACATGAAAGCCCCTATGTTTATTGCTCTTCTTCTTGCTGTTGTTGCTGTTGTGAAGATTTTCTCTTCATTAATGAGTGTTTTAGCACTGGTTTTCCTTGCTTTATATTTCTTCACCATCGTCTGGTTAAAGCCGCAAATGCTCCGGTGGAGGCTCCGAAAGCAAGGTATTAGAGGGCCTCAACCTTCTCTTCTGTATGGGAATGTTCCTGAGATGCAGAAAATTCAGGCAACCGTGATGAAGGCCGCGAACAATGGTGAATTTGTGGCCCATGACTACACCTCCACAATCTTCCCCTACTTCGAACAATGGAGAAAAGAATACGGTAACATTTCCATGATCAGACTTCTTTTTTTTTTTTCTTACTTGTGCTCTCACACATATACCTCCACTGAGATTTGAATATCTAACCTTTCTTTAAGAAGTAGTGATTTGGTACTGCTATGCCATTCACCTTGATTCTATGATCAAACTTTATATAACGTTTCTTAATTTTCTTATCTTTGTGAATATGAAAAAGTTCTTCACAATATATATATATTCGGTATCGAAGAATCAATCCACCTGTTAGTCATCCGGAAATGTCTGATCACCTGTTGTACGACAGATGCACAATAAACACCAGGTACAGACAGCGAGAACAGGAAGTGTTCTTTGAAATCACACACATATTTTTTATTAGTCAATTTTCAGGTCGTCACCAAAATTTTATCACTGACGACCAGCTGGCCATGGATGGTCCAGTTCTTAATTATAACTGCTATATGTGTCACTGCACCATTTGTCATTATTTACACACACACACTCATAATTTCTTGTCCTAGCTTTCAAAAGTTGGTGTGAAGTGTGAATATATGAGGAAGTATTATTGCACACAGCAGCTCGTGGGATAGATGATGTCTTTTTATTATTTTTATTCTTATATTATTTTTCTTTTCAAAAGTTGTCAACTTGGTGAGGTGATAATATTTCGATTTATTATTATTATTTTTTTGGTAAAATAAAAGTTCAAGTTGATAATTCAAAGATTAAGCATTGCAAGACATTGATAATAGCCTTCTTTTAGGTTATTGCACATGCAAGTACCTTATTTATTTGGGGTTGACGAAAAGGCTATAAATACATAAATTAATATATTTAATAAAAAAGAAATTAAAAATGGTAAAAAAAGATTGGTAAGATAAAATAATTAAGCAAGAAAAATAAATTAGAAACAAAAGAAAAGAAAATAAATTAGATAGTCGGAGGTAGTGAAAATTTTCATTTTTAGCTTCCTTGCTCATTTGTGTTTTACCTTTTTATGAAAAAGATTGGTAAGATAAAATTTGATAATATCATTTGATTCCTCTATCTTTTTGGGTCCTTTAAATGGGGTATCACATGCACCGTCCAAGGAATTAAAAATATTAATTTTTTTTGAAAAAGTTGTCGTGATCTCCACAACATTAAAGTTTATGCTTTATATATATTTAATAATTTAGATTGTATATGGTGATATTACATATATATTTTATACTTTATAAATGACAATTATATGAAGGTTACGAGATGAAATGTTTCATTTATTTGTTTGATAATATAGTATTGATCAAATGAAAACTTCCATAACATATATATATATATATAGATATATAGATATAGATAATAAATACTAATAAAAATATGCAGAAAGATCTAGAATGATTGAGAATATAAGATCCAAGTGGAATATAGATATCTTATATTTCTTGAAATAGCTTGATCTCATCTTCAAAGCAGCCAATGGAACAAGTTTATTGTGTGGGGTCAATGTGTTTAACACCGACTGAGCTAAACCTGACTTAGGTATTGCCAAACTGGAGGGGAACTGTATGCATTTCAGATTAATATATATATATATATATATATATATATATTTAAATTGAGATCGTTACTATGAAACACATATAATTAAATACATTCTTAAAACTAATTCTAATAAGATGTTTGAATGGAGTTTAATCCATGTCAGGGGAAGAGCTTCACTAGAATGACAATTACTTTATTTATTTATTTATTATTATTTTTTTGGCACCAACTAGAATTACAATTGTAATAGACTATATATAATTCAAACCTCTTTGAGAGAGACCATCATGGGGCAGTGTGATGCATGTGATTGTATTGTTTACCTACAAGATTTTTGGATATATATATATATATATATATATATATATATATAAGTATTTAACAATAAAACTGTCATAAAGTATCTGTTGGCAAATTTGTCAGGCAACTAAAGTCCATCCAAAATAGGGTATGGTCTCCGACTTCAATTGCTGCTGTTGGTCACAGCTGCCAACTTCGTGAAATTCATATGTTGTTTAAATGAATTGGGCAGTGACAGTCACTATTGTCGGAAGTAAAGGACCTCTTCCTTTCACTCGAAATTAAAATCATGTAAATGGATGGGCCACACTGTTTTACTTTCTTTTTTCTTCTTTTTCACTCTCTATCTAATGTATTCTTTTAAGGGCTTGTCTTTGTGTTACGGTAATGTTATTTCATTGTGTCGGGATTAAATTAAAGAAACAGTCTTTTCAGAGTAAGACGGTATACATCTGACTTTCCTTGTAACTTGCAATAATTGGATATTTAATTCGTTGCGTCCAATATTTATTATCCAAATCTGTCTGTTAACTTAAATGTTGTACTGCTCTGTAATTTATGCATGTCCATACACTAAAAATGAAGGATGTGTATGAGCTGAGTTTTAATTCAGTGTTTGACATCTATATATGCAGGTTCTATATATACATATTCGACCGGGAACAAACAGCATCTGTATGTGAATGACCCACATATAGTGAAAGAAATGAACCTATCTGTCACCTTGGATTTGGGCAAGCCCTCTTACTTGACCAAGAGACTTGCACCTATGCTCGGCAATGGCATTTTGAGGTCCAATGGCATGGTTTGGTCTCACCAAAGAAAAATTGTTGCACCCGAATTTTTCATGGACAAGGTCAAGGTAGCTAATCATAAACTTATACCTTAATTTACTTTAATTTTTTCTATCAACTTAAAATTTATGAGTCAAGCAATAACATGGTCAAAGTTTGGACTGAGAAGAAGGGTTGGTTACTAGGTTTCATGAACCCGAACCTGATCCCGTCTTGTGCTGAGGGGAGTTATTTTCGTGCACAGACATCGAATTCAATGTAAGCCACGTAGAGTCCCAATACAAGACTCTGTGTCTGTGCATCAAAATGACACTGTTTCGATGCCCAACAACACATGATGATTTTCTTAGTCCGCTTAGCAATTGTTTTTTTTTTTTAGGAAAATTATTTAGAACAGTTGCAATTATAAGATGGAACAAACTTTTATTGTATATACCAATGTTTGTGGACCTGTGGTTCAGTGAGGGTCCAATTTTTCCTAAGGGAGTTCTTTGTCATGACAAAAATAACGAAGAGAAAAAAATAAATAATAAATAATAAATAAAAATCATGTATATGGTTATATACTTGGAAGAAAAGGTGATTATGAGTGAGAAGTTTGATTAATTGACAGGGAATGGTGGGGCTAATGCTGGAGTCAGCACAGCCATTACTGAGAAAATGGGAAAGCTGCATTGAAGAGCAAGGTGGAGTGATGGCAGAGATAAGAGTGGATGAGGATTTAAGGAGTTACTCAGCAGATGTGATTTCAAAGGCTTGTTTTGGAAGCTCTTATTTCAAAGGCAAAGAGATCTTCTCAAAGCTCAGAACTCTTCAAAAGAAAATCTCCACTAAAAGCTTACTGTTTGGTATTCCTGCATTTGGGTATGTTCATCTAAACTTTCCTATATATATATATATATATATATAGTATTTAGAGCCCAACACACCATTAGTCACCATCGTCCCCCTAAGTCTTAGTCACCATCGTCATCCTTGCTTTTATGAGTAGAGTTTTGATACATGTCTCAACTTCCGACTGTCGCAACTACTCACAGTGCTATGTCCCACCATAAAGTAGCAACAGTCGGGACCCATCAGCATCTTAAATGAATTTTTCTTGCTTGTCTATATTATTTTGGTGTGTATGCATTGAGTATATAGAATCAGCAAAAGAACTCAGAAGGGACCATTTTTTAGTTGAATTCTCAATATAAAATAAGATGTTCACCATTACAAATTAAATGGTCAAATGTGGATGTCGACTAGCTACTCTCTAACCAAATCAACAATATTGGTAGATTTCTTCCCACTAGACAACAAAAGGAGATGAAGAATTTGGAGAGGGAGATAGAGACATTGATTTTGGAGTTGATAAAAGAACGCGAACACGGATTCTCAGAGATGCCATCATCATCAGAGAAGGACCTATTGCAGCTGATATTAGAAGGTGCCATCAACGACCACAATGTAGGCAAGCATTCATCAAAGCAATTCATCGTCGACAACTGCAAGAACATATACTTTGCCGGGCACGAGTCCACTGCAGTTGCTGCATCATGGTGCTTGATGCTACTAGCTTTGCATCCAGAATGGCAGGCTTGTCTCCGAGAGGAAATGACTCAAGTTTGCCAGGATGGTCTATTAGATGCAGATTCAATTCCTAAAATGAAAATGGTACTAATTCTAGGCAGATCTTTGCAGTTTTAATTATCCAAGTACAACCCTTTACTGATACAATTGTTTTGTGTGTTTATGTATATGTAGATGACAATGGTGATTCAGGAAGCTCTGCGTTTATATCCACCAGCAGCATTTGTGGCAAGGGAGGCATTGGAAGAGACACAAATTGGGCATGTCACGGTGCCTAAAGGCGTGTGCACATGGACTCTGATACCTACATTGCATCGCGATCCTGAGATTTGGGGATTAGATGCCAATGAGTTCAGACCTGAAAGATTTGCTAATGGGGTGTCTAATGCCTGCAAAGTTGCCCAAACATATGTCCCATTTGGATTAGGTCCTCGGTTGTGCTTGGGCCGAAACTTTGCCATGGTTGAATTAAAGGTTCTACTCTCTCTGATTGTTTCCAAGTTTACTTTCTCCTTGTCTACCAAATATAAGCACTCCCCTGCATATAGAATGATTGTGGAACCTGGTCATGGTGTAAATATCCTCATTCAAACATCTAAATAGACATGACATTTCCTATTAGGCATTCATTATATCAAGCACTAGCCTCTTCTCTATTCCTTTCTTTCTTTCTTCTTGTTCTGGTTGGACTTAATAGGTGTATATAAATTAAAAACATGTTGTAATGTGCACTGCTTGTATTGGTATAAATTATGCATGGGAGTTCTAAGTTTTCTTGATTTATATATTTCTTTTTGTTAACTTTGAACTTAAACTTATATATATATATATATCGATCTATGCAAAGGATGGAGTGCAGATCTACTTAGGCGAAGGGACAAACTTCACATTTGACATTATTTTGCAAGAGTTGTGATAAGCCCTCCGAGAGTGGAGGGCCCAACTCAACACGAAAGCATCTACGTAGTTCTAGTTGAACTTACTTAAACTTATCATGTTCACTTGCCCAAATATATGTGTGTGTGTGTGTGTGTGTGTTTCTATGCTGTGGATGGAGTGCTGATCTACCTAGACAAAGGGACAAACTTAACATTTGACATTATTTTGCAAGAGTTGTGATAGGCTCTCTGATCATAGACGGCAAACACAACTTAAAAATATTTGACAGTTCATGTGAATTCCAGTTGAATGTATTCAAATAATGCTGAGTGAATTAAATGTCTTCTAGACATATCTCCTTTATATTTCAAAGTGAATAATGAAACTTCTGAGTCTCTAAAAGAATAAAATGAGTATGTGAGTGGTGTATGTGAATTTCTTACTAATGATACAATAAAAAAGAATAAAATATATATAAAAACAAAATCTGTGTGTTGTGTTAGTAGTAATATTCAATAGCACCATGG
>JAOTQH010000026.1:2196879-2209736 GCA_025631255.1 Cornus kousa
GTCTGGAGCAGCCCCTGGACGCGGCGGTGGACCTGGTTTCGGAATGGGGGTGGGTGCTGGAGCATTGGCAGCTGGTGCTGTGATTTTTGGTGATGATTTTATGTCAGGATTTGATTTTCCCGGAGGCTTACAAGATGCTAGACTTACCATATCAGCTGATCCTCCTTTCTGAAGATGCACCATCTATTGCTTTTAATTTCTTTTTCCCAATTCATCGTTTGTAATTGTGTTGTTATGCAATACATATGATGTTCAAATTTGCCATTCCACTACTTTTCTAGTAAATTTTTCATTTTAATAGCAGATTTTTTTTTTTTTTTTTTTGAATGGTAAAGTAAATATGTATATATATATATATATATATATATTAATATTCACAGTTTTTAATATTCGGATGAAATGGAAAAAAACAATTTAAATCAAAGTGAAACACATAAAATAAAAAAATTTACTTCATGGCCTGAAAAAATTTGTTCTTAATATTACAGTTTTTTTTTTTTTTTTTCAAAACAAGAATTAGAATTTAAATCAAAGTGAAATATATAAAATAAGAATAATTACTACATTATTGTACTCACCATAGTTGACAACGGAATTTACTCACAAATCTCTCTCTCTCTCTCTCTCTCTCTCAACGAAGAACGAAAAATCTGTAGGAGTCCTAAAACCCTAAATTGAACTATCTAGCAGTCAACCATCAATGGAAGCTCTACTCTGCAGAAACTCGGCTACCCAACACTACCACCAAGCTAGTCTGAGAACTCCGCACTCGCTCGCTCAGCTTCTCACCCAATACCCGAACTGAATTCTCCAACAGCAGTCAGAGTTCGAGTCAAAGTTACGAGCTAGAACTACGCCAATTACCTCCAAATTTTGCGCAAGTACCAAGAAAAGCCTCATTTACCCTTCATCCCTGGCTCAGACTACTCCGGCATCGTCGAATCAATCGGTCCCGGTGTTACCAAGTTCGAGATCGGCGACCCAGTTTGTTTCTCATCGGTCTCGGCTCTTTTCCCAATTCGTTGTCGCCAATGAGACTGAATTGTAAGTGTTATCCATGAAAAAATACACGCACCCATGACCATAATGCCCAATGCATTCATAATGGGAGATGTAAATTTTGATTTTAGCATTCTCTGTACTGTTGGCTGATATTATTAAATCTAGGCTTCTGGGGATTATTTATTAATTTTGTTATTCATACATTTCGTTTTAAATTGGATTGAGAAATTAAAAGGTTTCGAGTACCTGATGGATGCGATTTATGCTGGTTCACTTCCTGTTAAATATGGAACTTCACATGTGGCCTTAGTTCATAGAGCACAATTGAACAAGGATCAGGTATGAGTCCATTGTTCATGTTGTCCATGGATGCACTATATGCGTTCCTATATTATTGTTATGATTTGTATATATGTAGTTTTTAAAATATGTTAATGTTGCTGAAATTGTAGGTATTACCGTATCTTGGCACAACTGGAGGTGTTGGGCTTTCAGCCGTACAAATTGGAAAGGTTTGTGGTGCAATTGTTATTGCCATTGCTAGGTAATTGTTCAATGACCCAATAGAGCAGATTTGTGGTCTGTGGCTATTCATTAACTCAAGGCTCTGTCTTCTAACTTAGGCTTGTTGCTTGTGTCATATTTTGAGTTTCAGGGGAGGGGAGAAAGTGCAGTTTTGAAGTGATCATGTGGTTGACTTGAGCAAATGAAACGTAACTGATAGTGTCAAGGGATTTCTAAAGGCAAGAAGGCTCAAAGGGGTTGATGTATTGTATGAGCCCGTTCGAAGCGAGCTTACAAAAGAAACCGTGAAGCTATTGAACTGGGGATCAAAAAATTTAGTCATAGGATTTGCGAGAGTGGAGAGATCCTTGTCATTCCTGCAAATATTGCTCTTGGAGGTATTCCTGGTTATGTTTGAATATTCAAATGACACAATATTCTCCTTAAATCTAATTCAGGTTCTATCTGGAAAACTTATTTGTTGGTTGTCCCATCTTTATAACACCTCATGTAAGATAAACTCTTTGCAAGATTGTGTTGGAAAAAAAAAAAAAATATATATATATATATATATATATATGAGTATAGAAGCAGAAACAAATGATGAAGGAGAGGGTTGGAAATATGAAGAAGTAATTGGACATGACAGACCATATTGTAGCTTAAGTTCTATAATCATATATGTGTTTGTTGGACTTCCACACTACAATCATAAATGTTTTTGTTGGACTTCCACACTAGAGTTATATATAGAAATATAATCTTTGTTAAACGGAGAGAACAACTCCATTTTGTCATTCTATGGTGTAAGCTAGTTTTTAATGGAGTGAGTTTATCATGATTCATGGGGACATTCTCACCCTGAGCTTGCACTTAACCATTGGATCAAGAGCACACGTGGGAGGTCTCGATCCAAGAGCAGGGGCTGCAAATGAACCCAGCTGAGCTGAGCTTTAGGTTGTTTGGGCTCAGCTCGCCTAGGTTTGAGAAGTGTTCGGGCTCGGGCGAGCTTCGCCTAGCCAAGCTGTAGCTCGGCTCGGCTTGTGTTATATATATATATATATATATATACACACACACACACATATATCCACTTTATCTAACCGTTTTCAGAGGCAAAAATTTGCACCTGCTCCTTCAATCGTGGGCTTCCGTGATCAGCCATTGATCTTTAAGGGAAGAATTCGTGGTCGTGTTCGTGTCTTGTCAAAACATGGGTATCATGTTATATGGGTGAACACGAACACAACACGATTATTCAACGGGTAACATGACATGACAAACGTAACCCGTCTAATAAATGGGTCAAGATTTGATACGACACGATAAGATACGTTTAAGTCATTTCTGACATAAATACGAAACGTTTATCTAACACGTTTAGCTAAATAGGTCATTTCTAACATTGACACATTTAGTTAATCGGGTTATAAACGGGTTGGCGAGTCAAACGACTCAAACACGACAAGTTTAATTACAGTGTCAATTTGAGTCGACACAAACACGATTAACCCAAACCCAAACCCCCTTATCTTCATGTCGTATTCGAGTCATGTTAGTGTGTGGTGTCAAATATTGCCACCCCTATCTTCATCCTCCCTTTTACTACCTTTGGATCCCAATCATATCCATCCATCTCAAGTTCCATCAGCAATCTTATCACCGAGAGAGAGAGAACAAAATAATCCTCTTGTCGCAGATGGAGTCTGGGGATCTCCATTGCAGAGTGGTTGGCTAAGAAAGGGTGTTGCAGCGGCTGTGGAATCTGTTGTTGCAGATGGGGTTTAGGGATTTCCGTTTCAAAGAGGTTGCCGGAAATAAGGGTGTTGCAGCGGTGTGGGTTTTTAGGGTTTCTATCCAACTCCCTATCTAACTTAGATGTATGTAAGAACTTAATCCAATGGATGAGATTAAGTTCTGAGTTGGGCTAACAACCATCTTTGTTGAGAAAGGGAATGAAAAGGGAGAGTGGAGGCCTGGTGGTTTGAACATGGATGTGACTGCATTGGTTTAAAATCTTCAGTTTCATAATCTAGCTCATGTACTGTATTGAACTGTAAAATATTGAAATCAAGTTATGTTGCACTGTAAACATTTCACAAAATAAGCAAAGCACTACTATTTTGTAAAAAGTCATGAGATCAATTGTCCTATGTTTACCTACCCAATACTGTTCTTGTTAATCTAAGGGTATCAAGCAGTTATAAACCTAACATTTGATATCATTTGCATAGAGTAGTCAGATTCAAGTCTCATGCATTTCCATTTTGACAAAATGAACTTTTACAACGTATCAAGTAATGGCTCCTTATTGTTGAGAACAGTAGAAGCGTAGAAACATGGACATTTAATGAAAGAATAAAACAATCACTGCACAAATACAAGATTTATGTAATTCAACACAACCCGGCCTATATTCACACATGAAAAGAGAACTCTAAAAGAGAAATCTTGTTAGAATAAGAATCTGAGACACAATTCCTAAAATTTACCAGCCAATGGATTTATTGATTTCATCTCAATAAATTTTAACTCATTTCAGATTCTTGCCTCCTGTGATGCAATTAAGAGTCACCAGTAGGGTAAAGGTACCAAACATTACCCCTCAACACTGCTTAAGTTGTCAAAATTTTCTTGCCATTGAAGTAAGGTAGGATTCTAAATAATGCAAAACAGCTTCACTTTGTCCTCTCTTTTGGCAACTGTATCAAAAGAAGAACCTTACGGAGGACAAATTCTCTCACAATCTCTTGTTTCCTTAACACGGTTGAAACCTGCCTGAAATGGGAAAACTTTGGGTTGAAATCTGCTTGATATCTGCCCATGAACTTGGGCATAATTCGTGGCTGTGGAAGCACCATTGGTTTGCTGTTGGGTGGATTGATCCTAAAAACAAATACTGCACAAAGGTTGATGCTTCAAAGAAGGCTAATCCAGTTTGGAAAACCAACTTCTCGACGTTGGTTGATGACTCAGAACCTAAATTCAGAGATTTGGCATTACAGGTAGAAGTTTACATAAGAGAACCCATCTTCCTTAGAGAGAGGCTACAAGGAACAGCAACTATTGTCTTGAAAGAATTTCTAGACAAGTATATTCAGAATTCTGAGGTTTCAAAGCCAGTTGAAGAAGTAGGGAGCTTTCAGCTGTGGAAAAGGAAATCCAGCAAACCTCAAGGTTTTGTTGATATCTCAATCCGGATTTCAGAAGAAAGGGAAGAGTCTAGTTCATATCCAGGTATTAAGCCTTTTTCCCAACTACTTAGGGTCGGCTACATGGATCCTACGTTTTTGTTCCACTCTATTTAAGGATCAGAATTCAGAAGATCATAGAATTAGGCTACATAACAAGTGTGTAAACTACTAAAATACAAGGAAACCTTTGTATCACAGTATAGCGGGTGGTGGTATTTATATTTCTTCTGATCTCTCTGTAATTGTGTGCCATTTTTAATCATAGTGAAATCCCTGCAATTCCGTAGATGTAGCCCAGGTTTTGGGTGAATAACGTAAATCTGTGTTTTTGCTTGTGTTCTTGTTCCCTTTTTCTGTTAGTTTTTGCAACAATGCGCTGATTGAGTTTGAATTGTGTTTTTTTGTAGGTAAGGAGGAGGGATTTAAGCTCCAGGATAACAGAACTAGCATTAACTTGGCCAATAACTATGGATCTTCCGAGGCTTACCCACCACAAGGTCCACAACTGCCTCTAGCCCCACTGCGCCAGCCAGAGAATCAGCCAGAGACTAATTCCTCATATGCCCACCCGGTTCCCTTCACTGCAAATTATTCCAGTTCAGTTGGCGGACCAAGCTACCCTTCAGCAGGCGGACCTAGTTATCAGCCACCACCAACGCCGCCACCACCTCCACCGCCTTCTAATGTTGGTTATCTACCCACATTTCTCCCGAGAACAGATAATTTACAACCGAGTTATATAAATATGCCATTGTCTGGAGCAGCCCCAGGACGCGGCAATGGACCTGGTTTTGGAATGGGAGTGGATGCTGGAGCATTGGCAGCTGGTGCTGTGATTTTCGGTGATGATTTTATGTCAGGATTTGATTTTCCAGGAGGATTACAAGATTCTAGTCATACCATTTCCATATCAGCTGATCCTCCTTTCTGAAGATGCTCCATCTATTGCTTAATTGTAATTTCTTTTTCCATTCTACATTGTTCAACTACTTTTCTGGTAAAATCTTCATTTTAATATGAATAATTTTTATGAGGGTTCAATCCATTGCCCATGGATGTGATAGTTTGCTAAGATGTGGTTTATGTGATATTCATATAGCTTGTGAAAGTCTCTTCCAGTAGGGGACAAGCTGGTCACGATCATCAATTGGCTTTCATTAAAGGAATTGCAAAAATCAACATTGCAAGCCTCTGCACATTCAATTTAGTTCATTTACTGCCAATTTGGATAAATATTCCCATCCGTTCTAAGAGGACTTCTCTCACTTTTAATCTATTAAATTTTAAAATTGAAAATAGGGTAAACTGCAATAAATCCCTTTGATTTATTGCCCTTTTGCAAAATAACCCTAAATTATAAGTTGTCCCCTAAACTAATGATTTATTACAATTAAGGATAAATCTATCAGCAAAGACTATTTTACCCTTTCATATCAAATTTGTCATTTTTATTATTATTATTATTATTATTATTATTATTATTATTTATCTTTTCTCTTATATAAGTATTAATTATATTAATAGTATTATTTTATTATAAGGGGATTAGATAGAGTTGTAACTACCATTTTTTAAAATAATTAACTTCTTATTAAATTTTTACTATTTATAATCAAATTTATTATACTAGATTTAAACTTTTTAATAGTAAAAATATATATATTTTTTATACAATATATTTATAAAAATTAATAAATTACTTAAATAAAAAATACCTTCATTTTCAAGCAATAAATTCAAAAAAAATTAAGAAATTACTTAAATTATTTTAAAAGAATCATCTAACATACAATTTCTGGTCTTTTGGACATTGTTGTTGGCTTTGTAAACAATGTTTCCTTCTACAAGAGCCTCATCTAATCTTTTATGGGTTCTTGCCTCACAAGTCACATTGCATACAAAAGGAGAAGGTTTTTTTGAAACCACAAAATTACGGGTTGTGTTAGTAAAATTGGAGTGTTGAAATTAAAATTTGTAAAATTAAAAAAAAATTATTAAAATTTGTGAAATTAAAAAAAAAAAATTAGTTCAATTTTATTAATTACTTTTTTTCATTTCTATAAATTTCAATTCTATACAAATTAACAAATGTTATGTTTAAAAGTACACTGAAAGCTTTAAAATTATTCGGTATTTAATTTAAAATTTGTATTAAATTTAAAATACGAATTTGATATTCCAAACGCTACAAAAGAAAAATAATTATATTACTCAACTACGGAGTATAAAATTCAGTAATTGCCTCAATCTTATTAAACTGTATAATATTATATTAAAATTCCCCCACTACGTGGCACTGCTCTAAATTGAACCATCTCATGCAGAAAACAATTTAAATCAAAGTGAAATAAATAAAATAAAAATAATTACCTTCATAACCATCAAAAAGAAAATATTAATACCAAAGGACCAAATGGCCCAGCGGTATCACCCCTTCCTCCAAGAGTTATTTGATACCTTTTGTGTAAAAAAAAATCCTCCAATAATAACCCACCGCGTGTCATACCGAGGCCTACATAAATTTTACAAATATTCACTTTACTTTTTGGTAATTAAATCTCATGACCCAATCTTCCTCAATTAGGAAAAAAAAAATTTTAATTTTTCCCTATATGTTTACGTAACTGTGTAAAAGGATTGTATATTTTATACAACCTGTTTGCACAATGGTAATGTGGCAGTCTATCCTAACAAAGGAGATGAAAAAAAATTGCAATTTTTATGTGACAGTGTATATTTTACACAAAAAGATTTTTTAACATACTCTAAGGTTTGTGG
This sequence comes from Cornus kousa, assembly GCA_025631255.1. Lineage (NCBI taxonomy): Eukaryota > Viridiplantae > Streptophyta > Magnoliopsida > Cornales > Cornaceae > Cornus > Cornus kousa. Next base: position 2,204,358 of record JAOTQH010000026.1, read on the forward strand.
GTGCGTATTTGCTTTAATTTCCAAAATAATAATAATAATAATTAATTACTTCATGGCTGTACTCACCAAATGCCATAGTTTGCCAACGAATTCACTCATTAATGCTCTCTCTCTCTCTTAACTAAGAAGAACGAAATTTTTGTGGGAGTCCAAATACCCTAGAATTGGACTGTCTCGAAATCAACCATCAATGGAAGCTCTACTCTGCAGAAAACTGGGCGACCCAACACTAGCACCAAACTCGTCTGAGGACTCCGCACTCGCTCTCTCAGTTTCTCACCCAATCCCCGAATTGAATTCTCCAACTGCAGTCAGAGTTCGAGTCAAAGCTACGAGCTTGAATTACGCCAATTACCTCCAAATTCTGGGCAAGTACCAAGAAAAGCCTCCTTTGCCCTTCATCCCAGGCTCAGACTACTCTGGCATCGTTGAATCAATCGGTCCCCGTGTTTCCAAGTTCAAAATCGGCGATCCAGTTTGTTCTGTCATCGGTCTCGGCTCTTTTGCCCAATTCGTTGTCGCCGATGAGACTGAATTGTAAGTGCTATTTATGAAAACATACACGCACCCATATGCATATATACACACACACACAATGCATTTCATCAGCATTTTTATATATCTGCTTGAAGCATGTTATACGGTTGTGCGTTTGCCCTTATTTGAGAAAATTCAACTATGGTTCATTAGAAATGCTTTGTAATTTAATGAAAAATGCAAGCTATACATGTATAATTTTCTATAAATGTGCAGTGACAAGGTGGAAAAAACAAATGGGTAGGAGTTAGTTTGGTTAACCTAATTATAATTGACCACATGCAAGCAACTAATTTAGGGAAAAAGAGAGAGAGAGAGAGAGAGAGAGAGAGAGATTTTGATTTTATAATTGTGTTTGTGGAAAAATAATTTTTTTTATAGACAAGACTAGAATTTTTTTTTTATTTTTTAATAAGTTAGACTAGAAATGCTACATAATGCATGGAGAATGGGAGATGTAATTTGGATTTACACATTCTCAGTATTGTTGGTTGATATTCTCAAGTCTAGGCTTCTTGGGATTATTTATTTATTTTGTAATTGTTTCTAAATTGGGTTGGGATATTAAAGGTTTCAAGTACCTGATGGATGTGATTTAGTTGCTGCTGGTGCACTTCCTGTTGCATATGGAACATCACATGTGGCCTTAGTTCATAGAGCACAATTGAGCAAGGGTCAGGTATCATTCCATTGTTCATCTTGTCAATGGCTGCACCATATGCATTCTTATATCATTGTTATGATTTTGTTATATGTAGTTTTTAAAATATGTTAATGATGCTGAAATTGTAGGTATTACTGGTTCTTGGGGCAGCTGGAGGTGTTGGGGTTTCAGCTGTACAAATTGGAAAGGTCTGTGGAGCCATTGTTATTGCCGTTGCTAGGTACTTGTTCAATGACTCCATAAAGCAGAGTTGTAGTCTCTGGCAGTTCATTAACTTAAAGCTCTGTCTTCTAACTTAGGTTCGGGTCATATTTTGAGTTTCAGGGGAGCGGATAAGGTGCAGTTTTTGAAGTCATTGGGTGTTGATCATGTTGTTGACTTTAGCAAAGGAAATGTAACTGATAGTGTCAAGGGATTTCTAAAGGCAAGAAAGCTCAAAGGGGTTGACGTATTGTATGATCCTGTTGGAGGCAAGCTTACGAAAGAAACCATGAAGCTATTGAACTGGGGAGCAAAAATTTTAGTCATAGGATTTGCGAGTGGAGAGATCCCTGTCATCCCTGCAAATATTGCTCTTGTTAAGGTATTCCTGGTTATTGTTTGAATATTCAAACAACACAATATTCTCCTTAAATCTAATTCAGGTTCTAACTGGAATAATTATTTGTTGGTTGTCCTATCTTTATCACACCTTGTGTTAGATACACTCCTTGCATAATATTTTGTGCGGAGAAAAAATGTAGGAGTTTTTTTTTGTTGATAAGTAGAAAGTAAAAATAAAAAATAAAAATAAATGTAGGAGTATAGAAGCAGAAACAAAAGACGAAAGAAAGGGTTGGAAATATGAAGAAGTAATTTGGACATGACAAACCATTTTGTAGCTTAAGTTCTAAAATCTTGTGTTTATGTTGTTAGACTGCCACACTAGGGTTAAATATAGGAATGTAATCTTTGTTAAACCAAGAGAACAACTCCAATTTGTCAAACTATGGCGTAAGCATAGTTTTTAATAGAGTAAAGTCTATCATGATTCATGGGGACATTCTTACAGTGAGCTTGCACGTCTTAGCCGTTGGATCAAGAGCACAGCACGTGAGAGGTCTCGATCCAAGAGTTGAAAGAAGCGAGCTCATGTGTATTCTAATAATGTATAAATCACAAGCCAAATCACATGTATTTATTATATGTACATTAGTTGTTAGTGCACCATATATGGTTTATCATGCAATCCTACACTTATTTGACCACATTTGAATTTTAACTCTTTTTTTGTTTTCTGGAGAGTTGTGATATTCCGGAGTTTTGGTAACCCATAGTCCCATGTGGACGTACCTTTTACTTTCTGTATGTTTGTATGCACATTGCATGCTTGACACACATATGCAGAAACATGGAAAGCAAGAAAACAGTTTACTGGAGTCTGGAGAAGTTAATAGCATGGGCATTTTTGGTTATCCATGTTATGTACTAGAATTTCGAAAGAACAGTGTTTGTAAAAGTCAAACCAACAGATCAAACCGCTATTGATGCTGGTTCCAGTTTGCAGGTCTGCCAGGCCTGCTCAACCACCTGACCGGAGACATCAAGAATAGTATGAATAATAGAAAGTATTAGAAAATATAAAAGTTATAGAACTTTTCCAGGAACCTATATTCTTGTAAACTGCATTGATTGAATGAAACAATCATTAATAAGTTTTTTGTTCCTAAGTAAATAGTTGTATAATTCCCCCACCCGATATATAAATGTGTGTGTGTGTGTTGGGTTGGGGTAGGGGGAATTGAACCTACAGGAAAAGGGACAGTCTTTTATATTCAACTAAGCTTCAAATGGTTCTAAGCACATGATTTTACAATCTATCAGTACTGATTAATAATCTGTTCTAATTCTTTGTATGTACTGTTTCTCAGAACTGGACAATTCATGGTCTCTACTGGGGAAGCTATAAAATACATCAACCGCGTGTACTAGAAGAATCTTTGAATGAACTGCTATCCTGGTTGACAAGGGGCTTAATCACCATACACATTTCTCATACTTACAACCTGTCGGAGGTTGGCAGCTTCTACTTGTGCTTGTTTTCTTTTTGATTGAAGAGAGCTTCTTGTCAAATGAGATTTTGCAGTAGCGATAATTCCCATAACCTCTGTTATTTGCATTCTTTACTTTACCCTACATTATAAGTGTTGACATGACATGAGTTCTGACATGGGATCTGAAATACTGATTGATGATCTTCGGGAATTAGAGGAACCTGAAACCTAACACTAACTTGACTTGTCACTTCTAGCTGAGTTCATTTAACATAGACCATAATCCATTAGAATGAACTATGAATTCACAGGATTCTAGAACTGTGTTTCTTTCTTGGTCGTCCACTGTAAAGATTTTCCTTGGCTACCTTGTTCAGTATCCCGGCATATGGTTGTCGGGGCAGGCAGGTTTAAATATATATGTGTTTCTTTTTAAGTACCAGAATTTCATTTATTTTGGATCTTTTCTGCTACTACCGGCTGTTTAATTCCTTGTTGTGTTACTGATCTCATTCTTCCAACTTCTTATCCCAAATGGCCACTTGTTTTACTGATAAAAGTATACACAAGGTGTGTCACATAATGAGGCAAATGATGCTTCCCTTACCTAAAACATTTTTCAAGTCCTTTCAAGACTAGACCAGAAACCTCTTTAGTACTGGCTTCAGCAGCTACTTTCTCGGGTACAAACTCAACCATAGCCTCTCCTGTGTGCCGATTTTCGCTTTTATTTGCCCTGGGTATCAAAGTACTACTATCCCATGAACACTAGTGAATAGACCTTCCTCTTTTCCTTGTGAACTATTATTTTCTTCACAAAAAAGAAGACAAAAAATCCTTTGCAAGTAATACTTAACCTTTTTACTAAACCAATAGACTGCTCTATTGGCGAAGCCATATGCACACATGTATTGGTACACAGAAGAACTTCAACGTAGAGAATGACCGACTTATTACTCAACCTCGCAACGCTAGAACCATGCAAGAGCCTGATAGTTCAAAATCAATAGTTATGAAAGATTAGTACGGATTGTTATGAGTTTCAATAAATTGATTCAAAATTTTGTGAAGATCATTTCTTATTCACGAGTTGTTCTACCCACCTCATTTATAAAGGCTGTGACTTGATATTCTTCTGTTTAAATTTCCTTATAGTCAAATATCTGACTAAATGGAGACAGATAGTTTGGCTTCTGCTTGCTAGCCACCAAAACATCTCTTTTGGCTTGATGTGGAAACTATTTCAGCTGTAGTGCTGTGTAAAGACATGGGGAAATTTACTCATGATGGCACTAGGTTTTTATTTATGATGTTGCTACTGCTTTAATATGACATGAAAGCCAAGGAATAACCCACGTGAATAACCAAATATTCCATGACCATTATTGTTTCTTTCAATACTTGTGATCACTAAAAGAGTGGGAAAAGGTTTTTATATGATCCTTGGGCCTTTGCTGTCACATTTGGTACGAATTCCTAGCTGAAGTTTGTGGCATCCGTAGTTAAAGATTTGGGCAGCTCATAAGGACTTGTACATTCATTATTGTTTATGTGTTATATTACCTTTATGTGAGTATGATAATGGCATGAAACAATACAATTGAAATGCCTGATTATTGCTTTTATCTCGATTTCATTACTAAGAAGTAGTCTGATGTAGAAGATATTTGTTCTCGACAGGCCAACCTTGCATTCTCTGTTATGAAGGACAGAAAAGTGATCGGAAAGGTGATGATTGCTTTTGATGATCAGAAAAGTATAAGATCTAAGATGTAATTTGTTCAGAATTCAATTGGGAGAAAGTTTCTCTTTGCATTTGAATGTCAGAATTTGTAAATGTCACTGCCCAGTGCCCACCATTACATTACATGGTATCTGTTTGTAAGTCTAAAAAGATACTAAATAAGGAGTTGTTGGCAGGGCATGCCCTTCCATAGGAATAAAATCTAGGAAACTGAAATCCAAAACTAGCTGCCTTGATGTTCTATTTATCATCTTTCATTAATTTAATAATGTTGCATATATATATTTGAAATTTTAAACTGCATGTAAATAAATCATTTTCAAAGCTGTTAGATGCATTTAAATCGCGATTGAACAGAAACTGGTCGGATTCAATATTGATGCCAAATTAATCCTGGAGTG
>JAOTQH010000026.1:2288110-2306989 GCA_025631255.1 Cornus kousa
AAAATAAGGACACACCAAACATATTTTCATTGCCAAAATTAACAATATAACAGTCCAAAAACAAAAGAAACAAAACACATATCAAACGAGGCCTAAATTGTAGACTTCAATCACTCGTAACTATATAAATAAATGTAACAAGTGTGCAATGAGAAAAGTTCCATTTAAATATATATATATATATATATATATATGTGTGTGTGTGTGTAGACTTACTAAAACATGCTTCTCTGCAATAGTAAAACGTTTTTGAGAACCAATATATAAGTTGCATACTCCACCAATTTATTAATTCTTCCAGGTTCATCTGTCAACAAAATAAATAAATAAATATGCAAAATGACAAAAAGGAAAAAATAACCCAAAAAAAAGAAAAATGAACTTTTTGCATAATTATGTATTAACTGCATGGCAATTGAGAAGGAAGTAACCTCACTGAAACGCTGGAGCAGTAAAAGTAAATTCTCGCTGAGAGGTTCCATCTCTGTAGTAAATAAATAAATAAATGAGTTGATTGCGATAAGTTGAAAAGAAGGCTGTGATTTATTGGATTTTATATAATAAAAATAATAGTTCGACTAAAACTAAAATACTTAAGTTTAGGTTTATCAAATTATAATTCAACTAAACTAAAAGACAGTCTATGTTTATCGTATCAAATAAATACTAAATCAAGTTAGGTTTATATAATATATAAAAAATCATCATTCCAAAAAGTATATATATAGTTACCTTCACAATGAGTTAACTTCAGTCGGGTGACATTTTGTTCCTTCACGTGTTACTTGACTCACTTTTCTCTCATAAATAATCTATCTCCTCAATGATTATTAAAAATTGTTTTCTTTGATGGTCCTTGTTCTTTTCTTTTTCTTTTTAAAATAAATAAATAAAGTGAATTGGTGCCTCGAAAAAAAAAATGAGATGCGTATTATTTTGTGATAATTAATTATTTAAATTGTTATATCAACGTTTAATAAGGGAAGATGTAGGTTTTGGTATGAATTAAAAAACAAAAGGGGAGAGAAATTTAATGGATGATGAAGTTTTAATTATTCAATAATTTTTTATCCTAATAATTACTTCGAATCTTCCATTGTTACTTATAATTTATAAAGATCAATATCAAATCCTAATAAGAGAGAAAAGAGAAAAGAAAGTTAATACAAATTAAAGAATTAGATATATATATTTCAATAAAAATTATATAAAAGAATAACAAATATATAGATTTTTAAATTGGGAGAACCGAAAAAAATTAGTTATTAAAGAGACATAGCGATTCTATAAGATCTAAGGTAGCATGTGAAAAATAACTTATACAAACTTTTTTGGTAAATCATTTTCAACCATTTAGGGGTAAAATAATTAAAACAAAAAATAATTTTCTAATTTTAGAGTCTCCCAAATACCAAAAAAATAAGAAAAATAATTCTGAAAAATATATTAGGATGAAACAAACGAGCCTTGGCACACTCAATTGATCTCCTAAATATTAGCATGCTCATGCCACTAGTTCAACAAAATCACTTCAGTTGACTTATCATGTAGGTGTACTGTGTATTGTAAATTTTAATTTGGTATAACTTGTCATTCGATAAATTGAAATATTTTCTACTGTTGACAAATCACTTAGTTACACCTATATGGTATTAAATTATTGGCCTAATTTTGTTAGTTTCGATGTAAAATATTTTATTCGAAAAAAATATAAATATTTTATTTATTTTTATTTTTTTGATGTTTGGTAAATGTCTAGGTCAAGGTTAAGAACAAATATATTGGGTATGACATAAAAAATAATTTGTAAAAAATTGATACATAAATTATTTTTTTATATTTTAATATTATTTTTTTCGTAAATATTTTACAATAACCAAATAACAAAAAAATAAAAAAAATAATTCTACCCATTGCACCACGGAAAAAATTTACATTATTTTGGAAGTATTTTGATACCTGATACCATTTTCAATCAAAGCTCTCTGCTACTACTACTACTATAATTGATAAATAGAGAAATGGAGAGTTTTAAAATAAATATGATAGCTTTAAAATTTACATTAGAGAAATGGACCAATTTTAAAGTTCTTCGTTCAACTGATTACCATTCAGATAAATTTTAAATTCAAAACATGGACCATTCAAAGTCTTTCAACTCCTTTATTTGGAAATTAACTATCAACCTTTTGACTTATTCCTTCTTTCTTCTCTCACAATTTCATTTTCTTCCACTACTTTTCCTAATCAAAACCGATCTTTTACATCACTTCCATGTACCATTGGGTTCCCCCTTTTTTTTTTTTGGGTCATCAAAACAACTAAAAATTGTTTCCTTCTAAATTCATAAGCTCTTTTAAATTTTTGTGTTTAAATTTGATATGGACTTTTTGAAAAAGCATCAACCAAATGGAAGCCTAGAATACGAAGGCAAGAAATGGGTGATCTTGCGATTTTTGTTTTCGGGTTTATCAATTTTAGTTGTTTAGATTTACATTAGACAAGTACAATATATATTTATATAATGAGCATTATAGTTTAGTTCAAGATATTTGTTCAGTGGATTTATTATTATTTATTATTATTATTTTTTATTTCTTACGTTTTGTCGTGGGATCTCGTAACAAAAAATAAAGAAGTTTGTGAATTTAGAATCACGCCGTACTTTTTGGAAAAGACAATGACATTTATGACCATTAAATAATTTAAATAATATTTTTGTATACTTTTGTAATTAGTTTGCAATCAAACCTAATAAATTAAAAAAATTAGCATATTTAATATGCATAATTAATTAGAATATTTTTAAATTTTCCCTTCTAATTGAGAAATTTTATAATAATTGGAAAGTGTTTTGACACCTCGATGTGTGATTTGATATATATATATATATATACTTTATTTTTTTTACAGTATGATTTGATTTGACATGTCAAAATAACACCCGATTCTACTTGTCATAATTCCTTTACGTATATTTTAAGTGTCCGATTCTACGTGTCATAATTCCTTTACGTATATTTTAAGTGTCACGTTTGCTGCATTTGCTTGATTACATGTGAAAACCACATTTTACAATATATATATATATATATATATATATACACATACTGAAATGTTCTCATGCAATTTAAAAGAACGAACCTTTTAGCGGACCATAGTGTCACGTTTGCTGCATTTGCTTGATTACATATGAAAACCACATTTTACAATATATATATATATATATATATATACATATATATATATATATATACATCCTGGAATGCTCTTATGCAATTTAAAAGAACGAACCTTTTAGCGGACCAATAGTCAAATAGACAATTACACGTTATTACTTTAGGAGACTTAACCATAATTAATATTTGTTACCTTAATAGTCAATTTATCATAATTAGCCAATACCTTTATTCAATAATGGTGTCTAAAACATATGTTGCTTAATCTTGGTATGAAAACAATAAAAAGTCTCCAAAATTTGGATTTTCTGAGAAGAAATAAAAAAAAAAGTCTCCAAATTGTGATTCTGGCAATTTGCTCACGTCTTCAAATTTTATGCACAAATACGATTAAATATCTAATCTCATCATACCAATTTTAGAAATAGTTTATGGTATCAGAAAATGTACGTTTAAAATTTTAAAATATCTCAAAAAGTATTTCTATTACTCAACTTCTTTTTTATTTTCTTCCGTGGTTGAAAATAATCATGTAAAAACATTTTGACGAAGCCATATCAAGTGCACATAACACACACCCCCATCTACCATTTCACGGTTTCTCCCCTTTACATCATCATTAACAAGAACTTTAATACTATATGTATAGCAATTCATGGTACTACTTGCACAGATATATCAAACTAAACCTTATTTATCAATTTGCAATGTAAATTGGAAACTCCTTCTCATGCCATTAATCTATCAAATGCTTCCAATATGCCAATTGGTTCCCTATACTCTAGATACATGTAATAACAATTCTTAAATTAGTTTCCGAATGATGCTCAATTCATAATTGAAAATAACTAAGATCAACTTGTTAGGTTCAAAGAACAAATTGAGAACGAAGTGTGGAATAATTACTGAATAAGTTTTTTTTTTTTCATGTGTTCAATGGAAAGGATACCAATTTTTTAGGGCTTGTGAATAAGCTTTTCTTAGTTTTTTTGCTCTTTTAATTTTTTTTTTCTTTTCAATAAAGGTACTGATTATTTGACAATTAGTTTCTTGAAAAATCCATTTTTTTTTGGATCGCATGACAGTCTTGGAGTGTGTGTATATACACTTATGTAAGGAAATTGCAGACCGAATTCAGGTAATTGGAATGTTCGTAAATATTTTTTTGACACGAATGTTGGTAAATCATATTCACGGTAACAGACTAATTTGGTACTTAGTGGTCAAATTTTATTTCTATTTGCCTAAAATCACATCGGTGAATTGCTGATTAACGGCTTAGAACTCCGGAAGGCCGGTTATCTCTTTACATCGCGAAGTACTGGATCAGATATATTATTCCCGGTTCGTTCCGTTCCAATTTCGCTCCTGTATTGCACTCTTTTGATCCAGACACAGATCGAACATTTCTCTCTTCGAGCCCAAGAGAGACTCTCTGTTGTTTACAGGAAATGCTGAAATTCTTGAAAGATGTAGTGGTTGGATCTGGTTCGGGTCCAAAAGATCTACCCTATAACATTGGAGAACCCTACTCCTCTGCATGGGGTTCTTGGACTCACTATCGCGGCACCTCCAAGGTTATTATTCATCATTCTCTCTCTATACACGTATTACACACACACACACATATATATTACTTGTTTGTATGCATCAAATCCCGTATATTGCATATTTTGCTGTTTTAATTCTGTAAGGGTTTTAATTTCATAAGGATTAAGGGACTCTGAGCGGTCTGGGGACATCAATTTTGTAATGCAGGCATAAATTTTGGGTTTTGTCCTCATTTATTACTGTTATTGTGGGGCATTAGATGTAATTTGCCTTAATCGTCATCTGCATTTGATTGAATTTGATCATTATACAAGTTATGAGGTTTGAAAGTAAGTGATCATTTGTCCTTCTAATTGTTGGGAATGGGTTTGGAATTGCTTATAGATTAGCCTGTTTTGTTACTGAGTTATACATTCCACAGTTCAATTAACAAGGTCCAGTAGTTTAGGAGTAACATATTGATTTTGATTTCTAATGGTCCGCAGCAGTATTTGCACAAACTGTAAGCTTGGGTTCTTGTTGGTGAAAGGGGAGGTATTGCACGTAAAATAGTGGGCATTGCAGGTGGAATTTGTAGGGTGGAAATTGGGGTTGACTTGTGTGTGTGGGAGAGAGAGAGAGAGTAAAATGGAAGTTGAATGGGTCCATTAAATTTTTGGTATAGTAGCTTAAGCTGTACATTCGTCATCAAGAACCGGTGTATTGAAGAAAATTGAATATATTCCTTCATCTGATGACATAGGATCAGTTTTAAGAATCCTTGGAATGTCTCATTGTCATTGGATGGCTGCCATTTTCTACAATTGCCCCCAATAAAACATTAAAATTATGCACATGCTTAATGGGATGGTTTGGTATTCATGGGTCTTCTAAACATTTTCTAGTCAAAAGAGCTTCATCCTTATTCCTTATACACTATTCGCATCATTTTAAAACTGCCAGCATGTCCAGGAAAATAAACAAGCAGTATCCCGTCAGTAGGATGAGATTTGAATTCATCCAGCTCGCCCAAGTTTAGTTGGAAGCCTAAGAAAAGAAGGTACAAACGAAGTGAAGGGTCCTTTTTAGATAGGAGGTGGTTTTCTTGTGGCAGTAGTTGTGAACGTCTCCCCTATTCTCTTAGTAGGAAAAAAAAAGAAAAAGAATTGAAGTCTTCTGATCGGCATCTTTACAAGATACTGGAAATTTGATGAAGTCTAATAAGTATGGATACATCTAGGGAGGAGCTGTGTTCGTGTCAGAAACATATCGGACACTTCCATACAAATGTTGTATACAAATGTTGTATACATTTTAAAATAATTTTCTTATTTTGACGCATGGCCGGCACTTCTTGGATTCTCACCATCATGCAATTAATAACTCTGTACATTGGATATAATTTTCTGTTAGCATGAAAAAAAAAAAAATTGAATGAAAAGAATAAATTAAACGTTTATATATAAAATAAAAAAAAGTTTGATCATCTTTAAAACAAAAGATTTAGAAATTCTTCATCGAAGGAGTGGACGTAAGAGGAGTTATCATATCTATGTACATACACATAAATGCCATGTCTTTATTATGACTTTCTGTATTACAATGGTCACTATGATTATGTAAATTTATATTTCATAAGTTTCATGAAGTCATGAAATTCATATTTAGTTACCATAAGTTTCATGTTGTGTTGTATATATCATAACTTTTACGTATGAAAAAAAAATAAAAAAAATTTGTTGTCATGTCTATCTTGCTCTTTTAAGATGTGTCGTCCTGGTGTATCTATATTGTGTCTTGTATGATGTCCGTACTTTTTATTGAAGTAGTAAACGATCCCCCAAAAAAATCTGCTAAACCTTTGGCCGGCTTTTCATAGACTCAGTACCCCACCACCATTGCCTAAGAACTCAATGGCACCAATGGTGTGATTTCAATCACATGTCCTTCATTTAATCATTTATTTTAGCTAATGGCATTTCTATTAATTGCTCCTCTTACTCATCAAACTTTATGCAAGTATTCATGAAAGCCTAATATAATTTTCATTTTTATTTTATAATTAATCTGCACTTGTTTATATATCTGCTAAAAGCACATCTTGGTGTATCATTTTAAATTTGAATGTCTGATCTACATTCTAGTGCAACACTGCAGGATTTTTCATAATTAACTGTCTTAAAACTTGAACTCTAGGAGCATTAAAGATCTCCTGTAGTATTGTTCCTCCTTCCCTCTCTGTCCTTTTCATGGGATTTTAATTTACTTCTGATCATTAGTCTGTTTTTACAGGAGGAAGGGTCGTCGGTGTCAATATTCTCTCTTTCGGGGAGTAGTGTCAATGACAGACATTTAGCTGCTGGTCGTAATGGTGTCAAGCGTCTCCGCACGGTAATCTATCAATGGCTATAAAATTAGAAATATAGGATAGAAATTAATAGTTACTTCTTTTATGCTTGCTGCAACATACTCTTGTTTTCTATAGTTTTCTATTTATGGGTTTGATGCAACATGCGTAGTTCCATCTATCAATCCCATCTATGTTTGCTGTGAGTCTGTAACTCAAGTTTTAGTAAATTGTGGGAGTCATTTATTTAATTTTCCTGAGATTTCATTTATTTTGAGTACTTACTTGAGAATTGAGATGGTCAATGAATGTTGGGGAAGTTCACAGCCCAACTTGATTGAAGTTACACACTCTTAGCTTATAGTACCTACTATAAAAAGAATAGCTCATGTCACTGCATGATCTATTTTCTTTATTAGATGGATTTGATGTTTCACAGTTGGGGGCTTAGGTTCAAATATGCTACAGATGAGGTGAGACTGCGAGAGGAACAGTTTTTAGCTTGAGCCTAGATCTTTTGATCTAGCTATGTTGCCCTTTAGGTGTTGTTGAATGATAACCCACCTGTGCTTAATTCTGTCAATAGCACAAGTTGATTTTGTATTCCCAGAAATTCTCATATTTCAGAGTTCAAAGTTGGTATTTTTATTTGAAAATTTTGTATTGGGCCTCACCATTCAAATCCCTACATTGTTCATCTATCTTGTCAAAAGTCAGCTTGTTTTATTCATGGGAACCATTGGGTCTGTATGTTATCCTAGACAGTGGTGTTTTGGAAGCATGTGAGAGAAATGACAGATTTTGAGATCCAAAGCACCAAATCTTGATTTTTCTTTCAGTTCTGACAGTACAACTTTGGATCTGTTTTTGACGGGGATTGCACCTAAACATGCTCGCAACTCCAGTCATGGTGCTTGAGAATCCATGCTTATGTATTATGTTTAGATGCAAATCATTCTGTTAACTTACCATTTTGGAACTTCTTTAGTTATCTAGATTAAAGTTCCATAAACAGCTTTTTCTGTGCCATTTTTTTGGTCAACTTTTCATCTGTATTTGCCACTCTTCAGTTATGGGGCTTGAGAAACCATCTTTGGCGTTTGAGATTTAGATTTAGTCCCGTACTTCTATAATGAAATATACAATGGATTTTATTATTTTGCTTTTTATTTATGGTATTTTCCCAGTGTAGATCTTCATTTAAATTGTTTTGATTCTTAATTTGGTTGCATCACCCGCTGTTTTTGCTCCTTCCAGGTTAGGCATCCGAATATTTTGTCATTTCTTCATAGTACAGAGACTGAAACTTTTGATGGTTCTTCTAGAAAGGTTAATATCTACATTGTCACTGAGCCTGTTATGCCACTGTCAGAAAAGATCAAGGAATTGGGATTAGAAGGTACACAAAGGTATATAAATCTGTCACTCTGGATGTGCTTTTCCTTGCTTATTCCAATGCTGCAGTGCACTCGTTACATTTTTACTCAAATCTTTTTCACTGCATGTGATTCTGTATATGATAATTTATTGTAGTCTATTTGTATAGAATAACATTGTTTGAGAACTTCCCAAGTGTTTGATTGCATATGACTTTTTACGGGAATAATTCAACTCAAAAAGAGTGCTGTTTGGGCAATGCATTTCCTCTTCTAGGGTGTTTATTTGGTTTTTGGTCTTCATTTCCTTTTGATTTCTTGAAGTATCACAAAAATCTGTTGTGGTTCCTTAAATTTTAAGTTCGCAAGGATTTGTATTTTGAATTCTGTTTTACCCTTTGTTGGTGGCAGGGATGAGTATTATGCTTGGGGACTGCACCAGATTGCTAAAGCTGTGAGCTTCTTAAATAATGACTGTAAACTTGTGAGTTTTTTCAGTTGCGTCTGCATTTTTTGTTTTGTTCTGCCAAAATATTTTAAATTAATTTTCAGTCTTTCACAAAAGATTTTATTTATTTATGTAATTTTTGGTGGAGCTGGTCATGAATTTTGTGGATTTGAGTGTCTCTTGTGGCATACCCTTCTTTGTCTTCTTGTACCATTTTGACTGACATGTGCCTTGTGAAAGTTCAAATAAGTTAGCAATTTCATGACAGGGGAGCTAGTAACCAATGGCCCAGTATCTGGGGCTAAATATATTTTTTTTGATCTTTTTTTCTACTTAATATATATATTTTCCTGGATTAATCTAATTATAAATTAGTCATCAAGGTTTGTCCTCGATAACAGTTGGTCTTTAAATATTGCATGGTAAAGTAGTAATTTAAATATCTTTTAACTATCACATGTGAGTTCTGCAACAAAGACTTCCAGCCCAACTGGTATCTAGAAAAGGTTCCAAAGTTCAGGCATTGTGGTTAAAGCCCCCACCAAAAATCTTTCTTAGAAGATATTAGAGTAGAACTATCATATTGTCCCCTTTTAAAAATTTAAAACCACCCTTCAAAATATAGTGTTAGTTGGGTTAAGTTTTCAAAAGTTGAGGATGTCTTCAGAAGTATGTAATCTTTTACATTTGAGGGACAAGAATTTTGGGACATCCCAAAATGGAAAGATGGACAAGAATTATGGGACAGAGGGAGAATATAGATATACATGTATTACTTGAGTTCATCTGACCATCCTTTATGTAGAACTCAGCCTTTCCTTTTCCTTTTTCTGTCTAAAAAAACCTTAGCTATGCAAAAGTTTTATAAAAAGGCCATCTATTAGAATTATTGCAATAAGAAAAAACTTGAATGATGTTTTCCCACCAAATAAAAAAAAAAATAAGAAGGAAAAATGATGAAATGTTCTTGGAGGTTAACATGAGCTGCAGATCAAGAAACAATGAATAATTTGGTTTTCATCAGGTCCATTATGATCTGTATGTAGCTTCTACTGGTAGCCTGTAAATGCCGATGATAGTAGTGCTTTGATTGGGGAAAAAACAGCTGTTTAGAATGGTGTCATGTTAAGAAATGTGGATGCATTTCGCTTATGTAGTGATGTATTCTTTTTTGCATGCCTCGAGGTTTCAAACTTCTAATATTGGGTCTGTTCCAAATGCATGGTTGTTATCTAGAAGTCAGATAGGAATATTTGTGTAGTTCTCTCTGGTCGATTGCTTTTACTTCTCTTGCATTGATATTTCTACTCATATATTGGAATATATTAAGATGATTCTAAATTCCTTTTAAAAAAGGAAAAAAGATCTCTCTCTCTCTCTCTCAGTATATCTATCTATCTATCTTTCTATCTAAATATAGTATTATTTATATATTTATTTATTTGTTTGTCTCGTATTGGCTACCACAGGTTCATGGTAATGTTTGCTTGGCCAGTGTTGTTGTTACTCAAACTTTGGACTGGAAGCTGCATGCATTTGATGTTTTATCTGAGTTTGATGGGAACAATGAAGCTGCTACAGGACCTATGCTGGTAATCCATATATTTTTTTTCAATGTGATACTTGTTGCAATTTCTTTTTTACTTCTGATGTTGAATACATTATTTTTTATTTTATTGATCCTAGTCCAAGCAATGCAGCTTCTTGGTTTTACAGGAGATAATTGTTTCACTAAATGAATCCTTCTGCTGCAGTATTTTTTTTTTCAGCACATACCTTGGAATATGAATACTTATTTCACTCTACAATTGTTTGTTTTGCGCTGCTAATTGATTAATTAGAATTTGCCTTTGTTTAGTTTCTTCGGCACCTCAATGGTTTGTGGTAAAAATCTTGTCAGGATGAATAGCAGCTTTGCAGTAGTTAATTGAAGATAGTTTTGTTTCTCACACATTGATTAATATTATTATTTTTCCATACAGCAAGATGAATGTCTTATTGGTTCTCAATACAAACCGGTTGAGTTGTTGAAGTCTGAGTGGGTAACGATCAGAAAATCTCCACCTTGGGCCATTGATTCTTGGGGCTTGGGTAAGTCTGTACCGCCCTTTTTGTGGTTATGGTATATTCTTTTATCAATCTATTAAATTAATATATTGCTAAATGATCTCTCCATATTGCATGAATGCTTAGAGCGGTACTTCTTACTCCTAATAGTAAGATACCTGACTTGGTGCATATGCATTCAGGAGCCTGCAATTGATCTGACCATTTTCATCGCTTGTACTTCCACGGGATTGTTGTTATATATGTCTACTGGAATTGGTGTCCATTCTGGCATTTTGCTAAGAAGAGAATTTCTATTCCATTAACCGTTGTTCATTGAAGGCTTGACTATCTGCTACCACCACTTTTATTCATTGCTTGTGCGAAAAATAACTAAATGTGATTGTTAGCATGTGATAGAAATTAGCATTCTTGAAATTAATTATCAGCAGTCTCTTTTGCATTGTGCATCATTTTAGACATTTGGCACGGTGCATTGCAGCACTTCTTAGTAGGTTGGAAGGATTAACTTCCATTTTAAGGCAAAGTTATAGTTAGGAATGAGAGTTTTACATGGAAAACATATAATCTGTACTTTGTGGTCTTTAGTAATTTTTCTAGTTTTGTTGACTGTTGGGCATTTCACATTTTCTTGCTTAATCTATGAGTATTATTGATGTATCTTTTTAATTGCAATCTGAGATTCCTTTTAATTGCTAGGCTGTCTTATTTATGAACTTTTCTCTGGTATGAAGTTGAGCAAGTCAGAGGAGCTGCGTAACACTGCTTCTATACCAAAGGTCAGACTGTTACTGTAATTTTACATTCAGTGAGTGCTTTTTGGTCTCCAGTAGTTCTTGCTTTGTCATTCACTTCCATTGCTTTTGACCCATCCAAATTACTGTAATCTTTTGAGTCATTGGATGTGTGTGCTCACCTTTGTGTCTGTCTTAGGTTGCTTTAACTTACAGTCACTTGAAAGAATTCTTTTCATTCCCGTCTGTCTATTTTTTTTTTGTCTCACAGTCTCTACTTCCAGATTATCAGCGGCTCTTGAGCTCTATGCCACCTCGCAGGTTGAACTCATCAAAGCTTATAGAAAATAGCGGTGAGTTCTTTGGCTTTCTAGTTTTCAATGAGTTGAGTAAATATATGTGAGACTAGTTTTGAATTAAATTAACAATATGCCTTTTAAGAGGAGAGTTTTTTCTTTTGAATGAAAAGAAAAAAGAGAAATTTTCTTCATCTGATGTCTGTAATGGTAGATATTGTTTTGTGTTACTATCATATATCTTAATGCGATCATTACATGAAACTTGTGCTGTTTTCTACTTCTATTGTTTAATAGTTGACTGCAGGTTAACTTGACGATTTGTATGCCATAAAGCTGTGGTAAATGCATCTACACATATGACTTGTCACAACAACAACAACAAAAAAAAAAAAAAAAAAAAAAAAAAAACACAAATGGCCATTCTTGGCAAAAAGTTTGGCAGATAGAATCTCGTAGGAAATTTTATATAGGCATGAGTTTGACAATGTAGCATATGGATTATACGTTGTTGTTAAAGGCGTGTGCCTAGGCTCTAGGCTCATATAGGCACAACACGAGTGCCTGTTGTGTGCCCAGCTGCGCCTTTGACAACATTTGCACCTTTAATATGGAATATGAATATGCTTTAATAGTAATTAAATTTTCAGGCACGCGCCTCACTTCACTCAAGCGAGCACCTAACGTTGCTCCTTGCGCCTAGGCTCCGAAGGACCTTTAGCGCCTTAGTGCGCCTTGGGCCTTTTATAACATCGGATCTTTTGACAGGATTTTTTTCTTTTTATAAATATTGCAGATGGATGTATGGGGTGTGTTATCTAATCACTTGGCAGTGTATATGTATTGTTGAAGGATTTAAAAATTAAAGCTACACCCTCTCTAATAGCTTAAGCTTAGATGGTTGTCAACATGGCCTGATAATTAAAATTGACACACTTGTGGACCAAAAGAAGGCCACACGTGAGGGGGCATGTTGAAGGATTTAAAAATTGTTGTTACACCCTCTCTAATAGCTTAAGCTTTTAGAGTAGTTGGTGGTTAACATGTATAATCTATTAAACGATAACCTTCATTCAAGAGCAGGCATTCAAATTGTGACTGCTACTTTTTTTTTTTTTTGTTTTTCTTTTTTTGTGTCAGTTTGTTTCTGGATGGGTTGCTGGTTCTTCTTCCCAGTTATCATTGTTACAACGTAGTTATACCTATATGGGTAATCACATAGAAATACACAATTATGGCCTTGATTGCTCTCTCTCTCTCTCTCTCTCTACACACGTACACACACAATTGTGTTCCTTTTTGGACATATATTTTGTATTCATACATAAGAACGTGGATAAGACCAAAGATTGCTTAACCATACAACTAAATTCATATTTTGCATATTTTGAGGTGATAATGTGGTGCATTTTTTGCATCACACCTTTTGTTGAGCAACTTGTATCCAAAATTTTGAGCATTGTGCCAGCTTCCATTTTACCCGTCTTATTTGCATGCATCTGAATGCCAACACTTGAACATGTAGAATAAAACAATGTTGGTACAAAGCATTGTTGATGCTAATATCCGAGTTTTGGAACTCTTGGCTTTTAACCTTTGTTGAAAGTAGAATCTTTTTATGACCTTCTGATTTGCTAAGAAGGGAATCTCATGCTCAAAGGATTATCCACAGATTAGACCCAATATTCTGGAGTGAGATGTCAGTTGGCATTTATTCTGCAGTTGTCTTTATTATGTGCTTTACCAAAAAATCATACTACTCATCCTTTCATTACAGTTTCATCAGCGTTCAGTATTTTCCAGGTCAACTTGAGATCCATTTGAAAGTAGTAATAATTAAAAAATTTGACCATATAAATGAAGGAGAAAACATGCAACTTCTTTTTGCATGGTGTTTGTGTATGACCTTACTGTTTTGGCTGGAACTTTCGTGACCAATCAACATTATGCATCTCAACTACAGCATATTCTGTAGTTCCTTGGCTTTGTCTCACTGTGTAGTAACATTGAGTATCGCTTGCTGGTTGAATCTAAAGCTTCACTAACATGTTGAGACTTGTTTTCGTGGCTGGAAACATATTTGTTGGGTCCAGGGGTTGTGACCTTGTTCATTGCACTCATATCTCATAATAGTTTTTCCTGCTACATATTTGTCTCACTGAAATACAATCCCTGGTCATTTTCTGTTACATTTTAACTTGTTGAAATTCAGCCCATAAATTCATATATTCATTCTTCTCTTGCTATTTATGTTTGGGTGATTTTCATTTTGCATCTCTCAGCCACAGCTTCACTTTTTCAGTTGTTCCACGATTACCTTTTCTCTCTTAAACTGCCTCTTGTCTATACACTAAAATATGCATACTATGGATTGGCAGAATATTTCCAAAATAAGTTGGTGGATACCATACATTTTATGGAAATTCTGAACTTGAAGGACAGTGTTGAGAAGGATACTTTCTTCCGTAAGCTCCCAAAACTAGCGGAGCAGCTTCCCAGGCAAATTGTGCTGAAAAAGGTGTGTCTTAATTTTCTAATGCAAGATTTTCAACTTTACAATCATTAAGATTTCAGCATAAATTCATTTTGTCATTTTTGGTCTCCACAGTTGCTTCCTTTATTAGCTTCTGCCTTAGAATTTGGTTCAGCTGCTGCCCCTGCTCTGACCGCATTTTTGAAAATGGGTTCTTGGCTTCCACCAGAAGAATTTAGTGTCAAGGTAATACACTTTTAAGTCTACATGGTGGCCTTTACTTATGTTCACTTGGATGTTTTTGTGATTACTATTGTACTTTAATCTGATGTGTAAAATCCCTTGCCTTCATTTGTAGTTGTTACCAACAATTGTAAAACTTTTTTCCTCCAACGACCGGGCTATTCGAGTTGGTCTCCTGCAGCATATTGATCAATTTGGGGATTCATTGTCAGCACAAATTGTTGATGAGCAAGTATGCAGATCATAACTAAATAAATTCACTTACTTTTATAAGATTGAAACAAATTTATTCATTCCTGTTTCTGGAATAATGCTATTTTCAATCAGGTTTATCCTCATGTTGCTACCGGGTTCTCTGATACATCTGCCTTTCTTCGGGAATTGACACTTAAATCCATGCTTGTTCTGGCTCCTAAGGTAGAGTTATTTTATCATTTTGGTAGCAAGACTCTTGCTTCATGGTGTTCGATTTTGGTGAGTAAAATATCCAATGATGAAAATATTTATCAATATGATAGAATAATTTTATGTTAGACCCCTTGAACTATGAAATTGGTCACTAGTGTTAATGTGTAGGTGTTCTCAAACATATTGCATATTAAAGCAATGTTAGGACTTTTCTGTCAATTTCATCGTTCTGTATAACTTTGCTTTCCTTGCAATAAATGACATTGTTTCTTTGTTAATCCTGTACAGTAAATTGTATATCATGCTTGGCTAAAAGTTTTCCACCCTGATGACAGTAACTTTTTTGTGATGAATTTACCAATCTTCTACGGGTTTAATATACAGATCTTTTAGGGATTTCTGAAGGATTTCACTACGGGTTTAATATACAGATCTTTAATTTTCTCTTAGAACCGCTGCAATTATTGCTTTATTTGGAAATCTAAAAGCTTGAGTTGAGTTGGTGTAGTAATGGTGTTTCTTTCGTCCCTAAATTCTAGCTCAGCTTTTTTTTAAAGCTAGGAGACATCTCATGAACGTTTTTGACTTGTTTCATATGAATTGTAAATTTTCATGTATGGTTTGCTTTCTGATGGAGGTCACAACAACTATCTTGAATGCTATGTAATGTATCCAAGTAAAAAAAAAAGTCCTAAATGCTGTGCAATGCCTATATAGTTGCTTGACATTTTTAGTGTTATTACTATTGTTTTTTTTGAAAGTTTAATACAGGAAATACCATTAACTGCAACACAGCATATCTATGTATAACTACAACACAACATGTAGATGAACTTAGCCAACGAGAATATGCTAGGTTTTTCATTGTACACACCATTAATAGGTTCAGTGCTGAGAAGCTACAAACTTAGAACAAACATAAACTTCAATATCCCGAATAACCCGACGCGTTTTAATCACCTCCCACTTGTCTCTTCCACGAATCTTCCACAATTAATTCATCAACTCCCCAGTCTTCATAACTGGAAAATCCAACAGAATCAATTTATATATTTTTTTGGTAGTGGAGTGGCAGATTTATTGTTGTGATTGTTGTTAAATGAGAAAGAAAATGACACAAATTATGAAACAGGATCCTTACCTTCCATCAGGCAGGTAGCGGCGAATGGTGAAGGGTATCTTCCGCTGTCGGAGCTCCTTCATGGCAATCTAAAACAAATAAATGAATAAAATATCATCGTGAGTCAGTGAAGCACGGGATCAACGATGTAAGCCAAATCATAATTGACAAAAAATTCTAAAATCATAGCTATAAGTCTGGTTAAGCAACCCAGAAGGCCAGAAACAACAGAATTTTCAAATTATCAACAGTTGCAAATTACCCCCTTTGGCTGATGGAGAACTAACTGCTATTAAGGAACAATGAAAAATTACAAAAATACCCATAGGGAGGAAATAGAAAAAGAAAAAGAAAAAAGAAAAGAAAAAGGAAATAGACTTTTTAAAAAACCCAAAATTCCCCTCCCTAAAAACATACCAATTTGGATACATGTTTTAGGGTTTGCAATCAACAAAGTAAAAGATTAATCTAAATCTGTCTCTGCCACATTGTGACATCCTTTAACTTAGAAGTTCCAACAAAGATGAGGTAAGGTGGATGCATATTAAATTATCAAAAAAGTAATGAATCACTGCCATATATATCTTCAGCTATCAAAGAAAATGAAACCTTGAAATACTAAAATTTTTCCTCTTCTTTGTCTATCAGAGGATCAAATGTCGTATTGGATGGATATATAGGACGTGTGAATATATATAACCATGGAAACCGATTCTCTCAGTATATCTTTTCTTACTGAGTTTCTCTCTCTCTGTGTTTGTATGTCGGTGTATTTAACAACTAACAAGTTATTTACTTTACATCTACAAACGAAGCTATGGAAGTGGGTATGGTAAGAACATCATTCATCCAAATATAAACGAGGATTCGAAGCAGATGAGGAGGAAGCATATTCCCAAAAAAAACGATTCAATTTTTTGATGCGGGTAGTTTTGGTGTTAAAATTGCCATCATGTTTCTTTTCCTCATATATTTTAACGGCTTACTGACAGAAATTAAGCTCAGGAGGTAATTTGCAAATATTCATAAATTGAGGAGGTGTGTTGCCCAAAAAAAAAAAAAAAAGTACAGGGAATATTTTGCAACTTCTTGAAACTATAGGGGGGTTTTAGTGCAATTTGACCAAAGCAATAAGTTGATCTAACGATGTTGAGTTCGCTGAATGCCGCTGCTAAAACAGGAAAGTCGGAATTAGAATTCTGGATTTGTGAGATTGCATATTGCAAGACCTTTCAAAATTTCAACACTTGTTTGATATACTTTAGAAAACTTGGTTTCAGAATAGTTTAGCGAGGGGCATGGCTAGGCAAAAGAAGTTTTCAACTAAAATTCATCTTTATGGAGTCTTTTAAGTGGCTTTTAGAGTAACTATTTCATTTCAGGAAGAATAAAATATGAAACAATCAAGAATGTGATTCCAGTATAGATGGTTCCATCCTGTCAGTACTTTTTACTAATAAAAAAGAAAAAGAAATGGATGATTGACAATAACATAGATAAGAAGCAGTAAAGACACCCCTACCCAAAAAGAGAGTAAAGAAAAGAAAAACATAGACGAGGAAGAAGAAGAAAGAAAGAAACAAAGCAATCACACTGTAAAAGCAAAACTTTGAAGCAGTGGCTTCCCAATTGAATAATCCAACTTTGGAAAAGATTAGCATGATGCATTGATAAACTATGAAACCTCATAATTATTAATTCTCATCCTTGAATCAAACTAATCTAGACCATCAATTTGAACCTAAGTAAAAAGAAAATTAAAGTCATCATTAAGTTTAGAAAACCATAAAACAAGATCTTTGATATAGGCCAAAATGTGAACAGAAACTTACCACACTAAAGTGATTTGAAGCTGCTACACTATTATGATTTGGGAAGTCCAGAAATATATGACTCAATAGCAGCCAAGTAAATAACCCAAAACTATATAGAACCATTCTATGTGAACAAAAAAGGACAGTTAAATTCTCAAAACGTGGGCAGTGGGCATCCAAAGCCTAAGGGCCTGTTTGGAAAGTGTTTTGTAGTGTAGTGTTCTGAATAGTGTAGAACAGAACAAGTGTTTTGTAGTGTGGTGTTCTGAAATGGGAACAAAACATGTTTGGCGAGAACAATTTGCTCTGAGAAACTTGGAACAAAAATATGGTAGAACATGTTTGGTAATTTATTTCGTTCCAAGAAATATGAGAACAAAACATGTTTGGCGGAGTAAAAGTGTGCCCAAAATCAGTAAAAATAAAATAATTAAATTCAGTATTGGCAAATAGTGTTTTAAAATAATCTTTTCATCAATACATTTTTAATAACTTTATTAAATATAAAGTAAATTTTAATGTTGCATATTATTTTGACATCATTATTTCAATATCGAACTGAAATAAACTTTCAACATATTACACATTATAAGAAATTGTATATATTACAGACATGAGTTTCATAAATATTACATAATTACTCAACAGGTACAATAAAAGTTCATGAAATAAAATTAAGACATTATATTACATCATTTATCAACAACCACAATAATCAACACCAACAACATCAGCAAAAACATAAAGAATATAGTTATAGTAAGACAACAACAACAACCATAGATAATGTAATTTTGCCGATTTTGTTGAGCTTGCATACCAGCAACTACATCCTCCAACTCTT